>QLSR01000454.1:1029352-1077696 GCA_031780015.1 Citrullus colocynthis | reverse complement strand
ACACAATTCCCGGCCACCTAAGGGAATTTTTATCACATAAGTCTCAAGCATCAACAGTTTTTTAACCAAATTAAGCTATAAATTTTTCCTTGGGTCCGAGATACTTACTCTCACGTTACCGGTTTGGTGACGAGAAATCAGGCGTGGTTTGATTGAAATGGCAGCGGAGGAGCACCGGGGTGGAAGAGAGAGAAAGTAGGCGGCACTGCAAGGAGAGAGAGAGAGATTGATTGAAACCGCGGCGGCACGCGAGGGAGAAGAGAAAAATCCCTTTTTACTTTTTCTTTTTTTTTTTTATTTTGGCACGCAAATCGATGCCTATTTATAAAAACCCAAATTCCCTATTCCTTCCTCCTTTCCCCTTTTCTTTTCCAACCAAACAAAATAAAATCAAATAAAATCTTCTACAACCAAGATTTACTTAAATTATCCAAATAAAATCAAATAAAATCTTCTACAACCAAGATTTACTTCAATTTCCAATCCCACCAAAATTAATCACCTTATTTTACTTGCCCCAAGATAAAATTATCTTTTTATTATTATTATAATTATTTTTTTTTTCACACGTAATAACTTAAACTTATTTACTAGGAGGATTTACCCCAACGATTTGGGGTTGTTACACAAATATTTAGTGAATTATTTTCTAACATTTAAAAACATGAGTGATAGCTAATGAATTCTTAAATCAATGATAGAATTCTTTGAGTGACTAAGTTATAGGTATATTAGTAGCTTCCCTGATAGATTTATATTATATGAGGAGATTGGGGAGATGGAATAAAAATAGGGAAAAAAAAAAAGAGAAAAAAAAGAAGGGAAGAAGAAAATATGAGAAGATTGGGGAGATGAAGAAAAACTGGAAAAAGAAAAGGAAAGATACATTCTACAAGTAGCTTGACTAACATTTTCTTCAATCTTGAATACTTGTTGTTGAAAAAGATACATTCTACAAGTAGCTTGACTTCTTCCTTCAAGCCTGCTGCCAAGCTGGAGACTCTATCATTGACCTTAGCAACTTCTTTGGCCTTCCACTTTAATGCCCTTATTTGCCTTGACGACTTCATCAATCCATTCAACTGTTTGATAACTGGGGGTTCGTGATAGCCATCGACTTTTTCTCTTGCACTTCCCAATTCTTTCTGAACTGATGGATCTTGATTTGACTAATCAAAATTGGTTATCATTGCTGCTAGCTCAATTGTACCTTTGCACTTGTCATCTGCAACTTCAATTAGCATCTATCTTCTCTCCAATCCTTTGGCAACATCAAATTAACATATATACAATGTGGAATCTTTGTGGCCAACTACCATTACTTGGAATCCTAACATGAGTTTACACTAGCGATTGTCAAACTCACAATTGTAACCCTTATCATTTAGTTTGCCAATAAAGATGATATTTATCTTCATCTTAAGCATAAACTTGATATCTTGTAATACTAACTTTTCTCCACACTCTTTCTTCAAATCAATTTTTTTCAATCCCAATTATCTTCGAAACTCTACCACTCACCATCCTCACTAAACCATAGTGTCCTGATTAAAAGTTGCACAATCAATTGTCTATTGAGATGAGTGGCTACTGTTTTTTGTGTTACCTTCATCATAGGCACAAACATCACTGATTTCATTATCAATTTCAACCATATTTACCTCATGTTTCTTTTTCTGATCCTCTGTCAATTTCCTACCCTGACTTTTGAAGTGACATTTCTTGTGACAGTAAAAACTTTCTATCTTCTTATTGATATTACTTCAATTTTTCTTATGGTTACTTGTTTATCATTTTCAGAACTTAACTTGTCTTTACCCCTTTCAAAGCTAAAGCTAAACCTACACAAATTCTTTACTACTGTCTTTCTTATGAATTTCTTTAGCTATAGCTAAATAACAAATTGTTGAAAACTTCAAAGTGTTATCTCCAATTGAATTAGACACTACTATTATCATAGTTTCCCAACTCTCAGGTAAAGACATTAACAACTCAATACCATATACCTCATCAGTAAATTCTATCTTAACAGAGTTCAAATGAATAATAAGAGTGATAACCTCATTAATATAGGAATCAACATAAAAATTGTCAGCCATTTGTATGTTGAAATATTTCTTAAGGATATGAGTCTTACTATTAGCATACATGTTTGTAAGTGCTTCCATCAACTTCATTGCACTAGNCACTTCTGAGGTAGAACCAAACGTTGTAATCGAAATGGAGCCAAATCGGGCCATACGGAGCTGAATTGCGTCTACTGGGGGAGAGAGAAAGAGGCAAAATGACAGTTTTGCCCTTGGAGTCATGGTGCAACAGTGCTTTTTCCCAAGAGGCTGAAGTTGCAATAACTCCCCTGGCGCCACAACACTTCGAAGACGAATCTGCGCCTTCCATTAGACATTGTCGTTTTCATTGTTTCCCATTAACAACTAAATAGTATATACTAATTAGTAAATTTTATCTTAACCGACTTTAACTGATTAACTAAAATGGTAAACTCATTAGTATAGGAATTTAAAGAATCTTCCTCAGCCATTTGCATGTTTAAATATTTCTTAACATTCATTGATAAACACATCCTAATAATCGCAACTACTTCTTCATTCAGGTTCTCCCACTGTCAATCTGACATCCCTTTTGATCTTTCCTTCAATGCCTTATGCATTTTTTTGTAAATTAAGAAATCCTTAACTTGCATCTTCCAATACCCAAATTGTTTTTTTTATTAAATTTATTGATTCCCTCAAAACCTTTCGGCTTTGATGATCCCATGACTTCTGAACCAAATAGCTCTGATATCACTTGCTAGAAATTTATACGAGATATAAATAAATGCAGAATAAAGTAATTATATCTCAAATTCCCACTTCATAGGTTAAAGCCAAAATAAGTAATCGTTCATAAAATTGTAAATAAAATGGATAAGGAAAAAAGAGAACGACACTAAAAAATATACTTGTTTGCCCCAAACTCGAGACTACGTCTAGCCTTCTGCAATTGCAGGTTACTACTATGATGAAGATTGCAAAGAGACCCAAACTCACGCTACAAATCTCTCCCCAAATAGCCCAATACGAACTATTTAATTTCCAATGCTATAACTCGATAACTCATAATAAACAATAAGAAGAGAAACTCTCAATCCCAAGAAACATACCTATTTTTCTTAATATGCTTACTATCACTCTATAAAAAAAAATGTTAAGAGAAAAACACTAGTGAAGCTCTTGAATTTTTCTTCATGGCACACTTCTACAACTTCTTCCCTCATACATTTATGGGCTTTCTACATAGATAGCCATAATTATAGACTTATATTACACTATTGTCTTCTACCTTCCATTTATTTAAAAAGTAGCTCAATAGACTACAAATTTTTACTAATGTTGGTGTCTATTTACCATTAAAACCTTATTCATAATTTTTATAAAATAAAAAAATATTAGAAAAAATACTTACATTTTGTGTATCTCTCCCCTTCTCAAAACCCTAGGCTATTCCATCTTCTTCGATCTCTCTCAAAACCCTCTCTCTCAGCTCTCTCTCTCATCTTTCAGGCCAAGCCCAAATCTCACCGCCGATCTAGCCGTCGTTCTTGTCTATGTCAATCTCGCCATCGTTCTCGTCTGCACCTAGATCTCGCCACCATTCCCGTCTGCACCCAAATCTCACCGTCGTTCTTGTTTACACCAGTGGCCACACCACACATGTTCGTCGGTGGCATGATTGTCCATCAACTAGTAGGTCTTGGTGAGAAATGACGCCGAGAATGACCTCTGTCCAAGTTTTCATTTTTTCAAAAAGAAATTTCTTCCTCACTTTGGTTCGGTTTGGTGATATATGTAGTCTTCTTCGATTTTTTGATATATATTGTGATACTATATATCCATTTATATATTTAGATTTCTTGTTTTCTGATATATACTTCATCCATGATTTATATACTATGATAGATAACTTTCATATTTGAAAATTATGTGGTTTGAAAATGAATTTGAAGTTGGAGCTTGTGTTAAGTTTTGATTTATTGGGATTTTTGCTACTTAAATAGAATTTATAATATATACTGTCATATAAATGAAATTTATGATATATACTGTGATTTATGTTGAACGTGTAGTCAATCTTACCAATATATTTCATATATTGGTTGGAATATTTGCAAACATCTAGAACAATGTTCCAAGGTATATTAACATACATATAAAAACATCAGGGAAATATATTACATGCACAAGTGATACAGAATACTTGGGATATATACCCCAAAAAGACAATGAAATATATTGTCATACATATCAGAACTTCGGGGGAATATATTACAGGCACAAGCGATACCTAATTAAAAGTACATACATATCAGAATACCTGGGATGTATACACCAAATAAATAATAAAATATATTACATGAAAATATATACTATTCAAAACAAACAACATAATATATCACATAATATCAGAAATCAAACAGGAAAAACGAAATAGAAAATAAAATCATATTAAATGCATTTTCTCTCTCCAATTTAAAATAGGAAAAAATAATGTTTTCTCTCTCCACTTGAAAATGGGAAAAAACATATTAAATGCATATTCTCTCTCCAACATTGAATGAGCTTCGTGAATATGAAAAAAAAAAACGAATATAAATTATGGAAAAAAGGTAGAATTGTCAAATATTAACACTAAAAGTCTTTTCTAAAAAATTCAAATTTAAAAATATTTGTGAAAATATGTCCAAAAGATGACGTTTTATGTAAGACTCTATATCTATACATTTAAATTGCCACACTAAGTACTTAATGGGCCAAGCCCAATTGCCTCAAAGAAATAAATTCCAGCCACTAAGTTTGCATCTCATCTCCCATTCCCTCATTTTTATTTATTTTTTATTTTTGGATTTTTCAACACATATAACTTAATTATATAGGTCTACTTACAAAATTACACTAAACTCCCTATTTTTTTCCTGGATAGCCTAGCAGGATGAAATATTACAAAAAAAATTTAACTCAAATGTCTATATCACCCTCCACGAATTTCAAACATTTTGAAAAATAATAATAAAAAAAAGATAAAAATAATAAAAGACACATATGAAAAGAACAAACAATCATATTCACATGCCTTACATGCTTTTTTCCATATTCATATGGAAAAAAATAGAATTTCAAACATTTTAAAAAATAATAAAAAGAAAAAAATTGAAATAAGAAAATACACACATGAAAAAAAAAACCATATTCACATACTTGACAATCATTAATAACTTGCACATAAAAGTCACGTAGATTATACTACATAGTATATATGAGATTTATTTGTACATTTTGTTTTCAATTTCAAATTTATGTGAGTATATTTCAAATAACCAGAGGACGCTATCTATCTTAGTATAATATACATGTGTACATATGACAAAATATGTGGAATATATATCTCAATAGAAACGAGAG
This sequence comes from Citrullus colocynthis, assembly GCA_031780015.1. Lineage (NCBI taxonomy): Eukaryota > Viridiplantae > Streptophyta > Magnoliopsida > Cucurbitales > Cucurbitaceae > Citrullus > Citrullus colocynthis. Next base: position 1,072,240 of record QLSR01000454.1, on the reverse strand, counting down.
TAATATTAAAATATGAGGAATATATTATATAAAGCCTTAAATTCGTATTTGTTCTAAATACAAGGAATAAATCTCATACATATTTGAATTAACATCATATATATTTGAAATAAACATTGTATATATTATTAAATATCATATAAGTAAAAGAATAAAATAATATTCATCCAATAATACCCTACATTAATTACAAGATTTACCGTATTAATTGATAATACAAATCTTTTAATATTTAGTTGAATTTCCTATTGATTTTTTTAATTAATATTAAATTGTAAGAATTTTAAAACTTTAGTAACAGAGAGGAGTATTGAGGTTATATTTATCTGAAAATTTGGGTAAAATTTAGATATGAAATTTCGCTTGTGAACTTGGTTAATTCTCTAGAGCTGTACTTTTTTTTTTCCTTCAATAAAGGCCACCTATCCAATAGCTAATAAATGTAGTTTTCTTATGGGTTAATTATGATTATCCTTGGAGGAGTTTTGAGCTCCACATTCCTAACTCGGTTCAGTCTGCTTTTGATCCTGGTAGGCTCATAACCAATAGTGTTATATTGGAGTTAAAGAGTGTATCCACACCTCAAACGATAGAAGAGGATTCATAAAAGAAAATATGTGTGCGAGCAGAGAGTTCAGGTGAATAGGGTTTAGAGAATAAGTTATTTAAACAAAACTAGAAGGTGGGAAATGGATGGCAAATCATCATTATTGACCATGACCCTTGGATTGGCATAGTGGGAAAAATAAAACTAGTGGCTACGAAAGAGGAGTATAGAGTTGTTATTTGAACTACTTTGGAAATTGGAAGAAGTTGCAGACTAAAAATATAAATCATTTGAAGTTTGGATGATAAAGGTCTCTTGTTAGAAAGACAATTTGAAGGATGCCTCTGCTTCAAACTCTACCAAATTCAAGGCTCAATGGAATAAATTTTGTAATAATGCCATTTAAAATTAAAATCATCGTGAAGAATTAGCCTTGATATTATATCATCAAATCGCTGGTTGGTTTTGGTCTTTTGGATGTATATGTAAGGTTGGATGGAATTGAATGGCTTATTGGGATTGGGCCTCTAACCATTTAAATGAGTCAAATATGAATTTTTTATAAAAAAATTTAACTTTCTAATTATCCTCCACTGCATTTGGAGCTACAACAATCATATCAACTCCAACATATCATTTGCTGAGCATCTGAAGTTAGGGAGATGGATTGTGAGGGTGATAGAGAAGATCTAAGGTGGACCGAGTACAATGGTCCAAGACCGAATATCATCCTTTGGGAATCCGGTATTAATCACTTCTAGCTATCGAGAAAATGAACCTAATTTTATATAGGGATTCAACTGTGATGGTTTTGGAATTAATTAAAGAAATAACAGACAAAAAAAGTCAGCTAAAGTAGTGTAGTTAGAGAGACATCCAAGAGTATCAATTTTATTAATGGATGATGCAAGCCGCAAGTTATAATATAAGACGGTCAAAATTCAAATATTGTTCCACTGAGGATCCAATTGTGAGAGTTTAAATTACTTAGCTATTCTAGAGTTGAGTCAATTTTATTTGAGGATTTTGATTTCAAGTTGTGATTGAGAAAACAATAAGGAAAGCAATTAAAATTGAAAGTCAAGAGTCAAAGAGAGTTCTAGGGTATTGGATACTTGTTTAATCCATTATGCAATATTCTAGGATTCATGGAATTAATTGCAATTCATATGCTTAAGTCTGGAAACATAAATCTGGGTTATTTTCTATAAAAATACAACCTTTTTCTCATGCAACCTAATTGATTACTAACATCATGAAACCAAGTTAAATCACATGGCATTAAGATTAGTCGTTAGCAACTTTCATTATAACCTAACTGTGTCCATGAGAGATTAATAACGATTCATTGTTATAGATCTGATTAGACATGCAATTCCTTAAATCATACATCTAATCTAACAAACATGGATGACCAATCAACAAGAGTTAAGCATAATAACAATGAAAAGTATACTTATTACAACTGAAAGAGTGATTCAAAAAATAATACCCAACGGCTAGTTTTTTCTTTTATTTCTTAGTATAAAGAAATCTATGTAACTAACTCTTTCTACATATAAAAGGGTTCAAAAAATAAGTAAGAGAGATAGAGAGATCGGGAAATTTTTTTGTAAAGAGACTTATCTCCTTAATAGCTCCAAGAAAACTGTTATTCCCGTGGATGTAGGCATCTTTGGCCGAACCACGTAAAACTTATTGTTGTTATTGTTCTTCTTCATCTTCACTATCTGCTGGTTTTATTTCCTTATTCGGTAGAAAACAGAGGACAAAAGGTTAGAGAGAGTAATTGCAAATAGAAAACAGAAAAAGGAAAGAAAGTGAGAAAGTGAGAGGAAAAGAAGGCTACCTTCGTGCGTCAGCTTCTTCCCATTCACGTAGTGTGAATTGTGCTACACGTGGCTGCTTCTTTACCACATCTGTTACCTACATTTGGGACTTTCTTCAACCGGCTAAAAGCATCATTTGGGCTCCTTTTCTTTCTCTATTTGGCAGTATTCATCTTGGGCCTTGTCCTCACATTCAACAAAAAGCCCAACAACATTCCATAAAAAGTCTACAACATTAGCAGAACTTCAAAAACAACTCATCGATACCCTAAAACTAAAGAGTTTAGCCACTCATAGCTTTATACAACATGTTCAAGAACAATTTTCAGCACAAAAAGAGTGTAAAGAAAGGAAAACTCTACTATAACAAGCCTTTGATTGAGGAGGAACCGCCAAGACTTCTGTGATCTTCACGTCGGGAACTCAAACGGGCATCGAACTCTCTCTCAAACACTTTTCTCTCTTCCTTGCAGCCAACTCACTCTTTGAGGCTTTGCATTTCGTGATTAGGGTTGTTGGAAACCTCTCAATATATAGACTTGGCCACCTAAAGTTCTTTCCAAAATTGAAGATTTTTTATTTTAGGAAAGCTGGCGTTGCTGCGCTCGTGGAGAGCGCAACGACGTTGTTCTTCATTAAAGCACAACATAGCCGACGTTGTTCGTCATGGTTGCCAAGTCTCAAGCGCAGCGCCGCAGCACTACGACGCTCACTCCACAACCTAGCGACACTCTTCTTCCAGTGATGCGATGATCCTTCAGATGCCAAATTTGGTGCTATTGGTCTAGAGCGCAGTGACGCTCTCGGCTACGTTGCCCTGTTTCTAGGGTTTTTTCTACTTTTTCTTTCGTTTTTTGCTCGATTTTGGCTCTGTTTGGTTCTTTTGACTTTGGATAGTTAATTTCTCCATTATTACCTGAAAATCACAAACAAACACCTTAAATCTAATAAAAACATCTATAAATCAAAGGGAAGAAAAACACTTTTTAGGTGCTTTTCACCACCCCAAACTTAGTAATTTGCTAGTCCCGAGTAAAGAAAAGAATCAAACATAGGAAATTAAGAGAGAAGTGTGCTAACGACTCATGTCTCAGAGAATAGCATTTAAAAGCTCAAGTAGAAACATGCAAGCATATCTATATCGTTATAAACCTTCAAGGTCAAATCTTGCCATTTCCTATGTGTGTGTGTGAAAGCCTCCTTTAATTCATAATGCTAAAACTCAAATTAGAACTTCACAGAGCTTCTCCAATGTTTCCCCTACTTTAGCTCATGCACCAATCTTCAAGAATCCACATAGTTCAAGAGAGTAATATGTTCACTAAGGTGCCATACAATTTTTTTTTTTTTTTCATGGGCCTTAAACTTGCATTCTTTTACCTAGGGGTACTAGCTTTCACACATTCATTGTAGAGATTCATACCTAGTCAATTCCCAGGCGTCCTTACTAATCGTAGCAACGACATCTCTTTTTACCTCATTCATGCATGCTCATTACAAGTTTAACATTTTGAATGATATAAAGATAGGCATTGAAGCTCATGCATTTTTTTTTTCTTTTGTGCACTTTTTTTTTTTCCGAAGGCATAGATACTCTTTTTTCTCTTCCTTTAATTGAGAATAACTAGTGGGGCCTTTTGGAGTGACAACCAACTTAATCCTTTTCTAAGTTAAAGTTTCTAAATTAAAGTGGCTATGTGCTCAAGAATATGGGAGATTTTAAGAGGGACTTAAATGGATTTAACTCAAGATAATGCTATCCTATTTCCACAATAAGTTATTCGTTATGCGTATTCAAATCTCATCATGGGCACTCAACATCAAAAGCACACAACCATAAATTATTCCCACTATCTTTAAAAGCTAAGAAATTTTCAACTTTTTCCAAAATTCCATTAACATACATATAATCATTGAAACATCACAAACATGCATAACAGGATAAGAAAACACACAAAAGTACGAGTAACACCTCCCACCCCAAACTTAGAAACATGCATTGTTCTCAATGTATAAAAGAATAGAGCAAAGGAAGAACAAGCAAGGAAGCAAGTTGGAAGCCACCAAATAGACTGGTGGAAAGAGTACTTTTTGTGTTGAACCATGATCCTGAAAATAATAAAGCATATGAGTGACTTCATGATTTTGAAAATAAAACAAAGAAGTTAATCTAAAAAAGGAAAATAAAGAAAGCAATAAAATTGGATTCCCTCCCAATAAGCACTTGTTTTAAGGTCTCTTAGCTAGACCAAACCACTTGATTATTCAATAAATACAAGGTTGTCAATTCAGTGTTCCTCATCACTGATGTAGTGCTTTAATCTTTGACCATTCACTTTGAAAGTTGTGTCATCATTGCTTTACAACTTCACTGCTCCATGTGGGGATACCTTCACAACGACAAAGGGTCCCGACCAACGTGTCCTTAGCTTACCTGGAAATAAACGTAAAAAAAGTAAAACTCTTTGTCTAGGTAAAAAGGTTTATGGAGTGATCTTCTTATCATGCCATCTAGCAATGTGCTCCTTGAAGAGTTTAGCATTCTCATAAGCTAGAGCACGGAACTCCTCCATCTTATTGAGTTCCAAGAGGCGTTTCTCATCTGCCGTTTCAAAGTCCATGTTCAGCTTCTTGATGGCCCAATAAGCTCTATGCTCAAGCTCTACCGGTAAGTGACAAGTCTTACCAAACACCAACCTGTACGGTGAAGTACCTATTGGGTTTTCAAAGTTGTGCAGTAAGGCCACAGTGCATCATCGAGCTTTAGAGTCCAATCTTTCATGTTGATCCTAACAGTCTTTTCCACATTCTGCTTGATTTTCCTGTTAGACAACTCAACAAGACCATTAGTTTGAGGATGATAAGTTCTAGCAATTTTATGATTAACACCATACTTATGCATCATGGCTTCAAACAATTTATTACAAAAGTGAGAACTCTCATCACTAATAATAGCTTTAGCTGTGCTAAAACATGTGAATATGTTCTTATGCAAGAATTTCAAAACAGTGCGGGCATCATTTGTCCTAGTAGCTATGGCTTCTACCCATTTAGATACATAATCAACTACAACTAGAATATATAGGTAGCCATCAAAAGAGACAGGAAAAGACCCCATAAAGTCAATACCCCACACATCAAAGAGCTCCACCTCCAAGCTAAGTTTTATGGGAAGCTTATGTTGTCTAGAAATATTGCCAATAAGACATAGCTTCTATTCTGTTCTTCAAAAAATGGGGACATTTTGCTTGAAAATGTCTATACCCTTCACACCCTCTATGTCTGAAAGTCCTTTCCTTTTGAAGAGTAGAACTCGTAGGCTCTTCAACATTGTCACATCCCCTCCCAAGTTACCTGCACAACCTGAAAGGAGATGTGAGGATAGTATACATCACCCCTCTAGTGGCTCATACCATCCGTTCCCTCACACACATTCTGAACTATTCACCATGTAATCTCCAGATTCCAAAACATATTAAACATCACACATGGAAGAGTATATACAAGCCAAAACAAAATTTTCTCAATTCTTTTACATGTCCTTACACAACCCATAGTTCAACCCCTGGTAATTTTACAGACATATCTACATGCCACCTAATAAGTATAAAGGTTTAACATTCAACCAACACCTCAACAAGTCAAATTATTCAGAGTCTCGAAGCTTAAGCAGGGTGAGTGGGAGTAGGCAAAGCACCAGAAAAGTCCTTGCTACCTGGGGGAAAAGAAAACATTGAAAACATGAGCTAAAGTCCCAGTGAGTGACAATTTTAACAAGGCCATTTTAGTTCGGAAATCATCAGTAGTAAAACTATGTTCAACATCAAATATAAAACATGTAATCACTTCAAACCTTAGTTAAAACAAAGTTAATTGCCCTTATCAAATCATACATGATTTTTTAAACAATCGAAGGAAACAATTTAGATATAATATTTTTCCCTTAGTTGAAGTGGAGCAAAACTCAACACCCCAACGTCGAAAACATATAAGGCTCGATGCGGAGCAAGACTCAACGCACCAGCATATAACCTCTATGTGCACATAGGAATATGGCGGGTTGCCCATGTACCTTCTCATGTCCTTGAGTACTGGGTCCCGGGGAAGTTCACATGCTTATTAGCATTGAACCTCCTCTAAAACATTTATAGGCGGGTTGCCCAAGTGCTGGGTCCCGGGGAAGTTCACATGCTTATTAGCTTTGAGCCTCCTCTAAAACATTTTCCTTTTTAGAAACAACATTTCATACAAACCATTCGTATACAAATCGTTCATAAGAATACAGGGCAATTATTAAATCAATAACATCTCATCAACATGCTTTTCAATAACTTTAAGAACATAACGTTTGTCTCATAAAGCATCTAATCAGAAATTCACATTTCATTGGAAAACCGAACTATTATGTTCAACAAAATCATTTTAAAGTAAAAGAAATGTCACTCATAACTCTTTCTAGGCCTTGAATGGATTATAAGCTTTTCCTATCTCTTCTTGGCCTGAAACAAAGATTTTCCCTTGTTATACTTCTTTTCCATTCGCAAGAACATAAACAACAATTTATCATATTCTCAGTGTTTATAGTACATCATGCGGTTAAGCTTTCATTAGTTTATCCTCAAGCCTTAACTCTAAATTCTATACTACAAGTTATCCCTTACCCTTCTGCTATACCTTGATTTCCAAGAACAAGCCTTACGTGCAGTTCACTTGCTGTTATATCAATACTTGAGCCTTAGTTTCTCCTTATCAAAGCTGACTGTTACAGCTTGCTGTCTCTACTTAATCCCTGCTAAAAACGCATTTCCAGCCCATATTACGACTTCTTCTCTTCTATGAACTTGTAAAGAATTAAGTTCCACAGCTTACCTCAAAATTTCAGGGCTTAAATCTTTTTCGTTCTCCAGTTATGCCAAAATTACTCCGCGTTGCTCCGGATTGCATAGCAGTTTTGTAGTTACTGCTTTTACCTAAAGATTCATGTGATAAACTTCGGTTTCAGCTTAACCATCCTTCATACGAATTGTTAGGAATTATGTTAACTTACTAACCTCAAAATTTCAGCCCCAAACTCGGCTTCCTTGTGTCGTTCTACTCCAAATAACCACCACTGTTTAGTCTGTGCGTCTATGATCAGTCCTCTGTTCTAGCTCGGATTTGAGCACCAAAACCGGTAGAATTTCGCCCAAAAACTATAAGAACACCTTCCTCTCCTTTCTCTAATGGTTTCTCTGAAAGATGGAACTGACTTGAGTTCTCGAAATGTCTGAAAATAATTAAACTCACCTATATATATACTGCCAACTTATCCCTCACAAGTACCAAGGTGATAATGCCGACTTACCCTTCACTGTAGGTTGATGATGGTTTTTCCCTCAACGCAAGGCACTCATGCCTATGTTCTCCTCCAGCGTCTTTAGCAATTAATCATTCTCAGCGCATGGTGTTTTTGGCGCCACCCACCTCCGACGCATACAACATATTCATTCACATCACCAGCTTCATCACGTCAAGACCATTCTGTCTTGGACGCAATGTGACTACAACGCATGGTTATCTTTGACGCATGGTAACTTCAACGCATGTCTGTCTTCAGCGCTTGATGACTTCAACTCATGGTTCAAGCATATTTCTTTCCCCGCCAATGATCCATTATTCTTCAATACGGCGACTGCTTCAGCTCACACCCTTTGTGATTCAATCAATAACGTATGGTTTCTTAAATAATTCAATCTCCACTACATTCACCAACGCATGGTCTTTATTAACACTTAACCACAATTTGCTCTATTCCTGAGCTACTTTTCCTCCAGCAACGCATATCCTCAATCACATGGCTCTCCCCAACACTTGGTTTAACAAGTCAGTGCTTACAAACATCCTTCTTGTTACTTAGAGTTTTGAATTGTTTAGGAGTAGAAGTGCCACCAGATTTGTTGCTACATTTATTTCCGAACCTTTTGAGAACATGGTTGAATTGCTTGGAGAGTAATGCAATAGATTCAGCTTGAGAATCTTTGGATTCCTTGTCAAGATCATCAATTTGTTGCTCAGCTAGGGATTGCAAAGAATTACTTTTATTCTTCTTCTCGGGTTTCCCTTCTAAAGACATTTCAAAGGTGAGTAAATAACCAAATAATTCATCCACTTTTAAAGTACTGGATAAGTCTTGAGCTTCCTTGATAGCAGTGACTTTCATACCGAATTTCTTAGGTAAAGACCTAGGAACCTTGCAAACAAGTCTTTCTTCTGATATTCTCTCCCCAAGGGCAAACGATTCGTTGACAATATCCAGTAACTAAACATTAAATTCAGCAATAGACTCTTCATCTTGCATTTTTAAATTCTTGAACTTTGAAGTCAACAATGGAAGTCTTGACATTTTGACTTTAGAGATTCCTTCGTGGAAATAGATAAAATATCCAAAGCCTCATTTGGAGATATAGATGAATTAATCAATCGAAATATGTTGCAATTAACACCATTAAATATGGCATTCAAAGCATATGAGTTTCCTAATAATGCTTCATCTTCAACCTTCTGGCTTTAGAACCTCCTTTCCATCTTTAGTTTTGGTGGTAGGATGGGACCATCATGTAACTATAGCCTTCCACATCTTACCGTCAATAGATTCCAAAAAAACAATCAAACGAGCTTTCTAACATGAGTAGTTTGTTCCATCTAGAACATGGGGTCTAGTAGTAGAGTCACCTTCTTTGATCCCGTTCATGATCAGAAAGGTGACCTGCTCTGATACCAATTGAAAAAGCTATAAGATGACTTGCCACTTAAAAACAGATGTTAAGCAAAAAGCACATACAAGCACTGTAACAACTAACAAACCAACAACAAGTAACAGAGTAATTGCGTACGAAGTTGGTAACCGAGTGCGACGATAACCACGTACGTCTCTGACAGTTCGAGGATAACCACCTCTCGATACTACTTATTAGGCTCTCCCTAAGTGTGATAATATTAGTGAAAGACACTTCGGCTTCCAATAGTGTGCGAGACTCCTCTTAGCTTGATTATCTTCCTTGCAACTCAGTAAACTCCCTTCACTGAAGTCTTAAGCTCCCCATAAGATCAAAAATCCCTTCTTTGTAGTGATTCCTTGAGCTCCTCCTAAGATAAAAATTATCTTCAAGTTTTTTGCTCTCTTCAAATAATGAAGTTGCATAGTGGAATAAAGTGAGCAAAGAACAAATTGTATTGTTGCGTAGCTCGACCACCAAGAACAAAAATTCTCTCTTCACGATAAGCAATTGCGGCAATCCCTAATTGTTCACCTTTAATCTTCTTTTATAAATGAGGTCAAGAAAGAAAATAAAGTCCGCAATCAAAAATAATAAACAACGTCTTTGTTAAGGAAAATATCGGGCATAGTATATCTACAGAACAACTCCAAATAAAGAAAGAAAATATTAGGCAGGAATTTTTATTGTCATAGTTAGATGTTAAGACTATATTTGTAACAACAATAGAAACCTCTCACAAACTGCTTTAAAACAATAGAGAGCCAACAAACAAATCTCCAACAATAGCTAATAGTAAGTCCTAGATAAACATTTATAAGTGCTTTTCAAACCTCCCCAAACCCAAACCTCTCCAAACCTCCCCCACCAACGATGTGTTAGAAAGATGAACACATATTCGACTTGGTTTGAAGATATTGGAGTGGGAGGCATCGACAAGATCATGAGTGACTCTAAAAGGTCTACTATCTGTATTGACCATCATAAGATTCATTCAAGGCTCTCCATCAAATACCAAGAAGAAAGAACGATATAGGAATAGCTAGGGAGTTTACTACCTTGCGATCTAGGTTCTTTTTCCCCTATTGCTGTTGAATTTGATGGCCTAAATATCGTTTGACTCTTGAATAAAGAGGTGTTGATCTTTCTAAATTGAGCAATGTTGTTGAAGAAATCGGTGCTCTGTCCCTTTCTTCTGTGCAATGTTTCTTTCCTTAAGTGTCATAGGGCTAGCAATTCAATAGCCTACAGTCTTGCCAAAGAGGCACAGTTAACCGTGTCTTTTTTGTCGATCAAGAGGAGTCCACCATGCAAAATGACCCTTAATGCTTTTAGCGTTTTGGTTTTCCAAGTTCTATGGTCTCCCTTATTAATGAGAAACTATTGTTTTCCTAGTTGTAATTTGAACCTTTAATGAAGTTCATCTTTAGAGAGAGAGAGAAAAAAAAAAGAAAAAAAAAAAGAAAAGAAAATCTTGAAAAGCAAGGAAATTTTGATATATTAATACTTTTATTTCTTTTGCTTGATGTTTCTTTTTCACTGACATATCTCTATCATGGACTAATAATTCTTTTTTTGTCTATTACGTTTTCATGGTAAATTAATTCTACGTTTATCATTAATATCTCTATAACTTATCAACTATTTTAATGTCTATTATTAATAATTTTTGTTATCTATTTTACCGATAGACCATTAATAGAAAGAAAAAAATATCAAACATAATTGATATGCCATTTTTAATCATGTTGATAAGTATATGAGTGATAGGATTAATATCAAATAAGTGTGTTAACTATCAAAGATTACGAATGAAAGTTAAAAGTTGTAAATATATCTATTCTCTTATTGATAAGGTATATAAGTAATAGATCTAACATAAAAACAACCAGCGAGAAAAAAACTAGGTGAAATAATACTTATATACAATTTTCTATTCAATTGATAATTATTAACCACGATACACTATATTTGATAGGTAAAGGAACATGTACATAATTATATTGATAAATATAAGTATTATTAATAAACTTTTTCATATTTATTGGTATGATAGATCTAATAAGAAATGAATAGACAAACAATTGCCATTAGAAAACAAATGTCAAATACCAAAATTCTATATTTGTAATTTATTGATATGTAAATCAATGATAAACCTCAAAACACATGAATATCAAACAATCATGAATAGATCAAATTGACGCATCGGCATCGGTCTATTTATGCGGACGCATCATTTCATGTGTCGAGAAATGACACACTTATGCCGACGCACCAATTGACGCGTCGGCATCGGTCTATTTATGCAGACGCAACATTTCATGAGTCGAAGAATGACACACCTATGCTGACGCACCAATTGACGGGTCGGCGTAAGTCTATTTATGTGACGCATCATTTCATGCGTCGAGAAATGACAAACCTATGCCGACGCCATGCAATCCATCCTCAACAAATGCACGTGCTTTGTTTCGGACGTCGACATTGTTACCGTCGAAAAGGCCCATTTGTGCCGATGGTACGAACAATCCGTTGGCAAAACCCACATCTGCCGACGGATACGAGAAACACGTCGGCATAGACATCACTCAGCCGACGAATTACTATACAGGCGTTAGTATATGTTCCTCGATGCCGACACCCAATATTTACCGTCGGCATAAATAGTTATTGCCGACGGTTCTTTACGTCATCGGTATATCTACGATTTGTCGACGCCTTTTTCTGGCGTCGACATGACCTCCGTTGATGTATCTAAATTTTCTTATAGTGAGAAAATAATTTCAAATATTTTTAATATACAATTTTTTAATTCTATTGATATGGTATATTAGTGATAGACTTAATACCAAATGAACAATGCAAATAATCAAAGATAAAAAAATAAAGGTTAAATATCATTGAAATAGTATTTCTGTTTTATTGACTATGTATACCCATAATGAACCTAAAAAATTGTACATCCAAGAACTAATCTAATAGTAAATGAAGTAAAATAAAATGATTCTTACACTAACGCTTAGAATAACAAAGGAGTATGCAAATAATCCATGAAAGATTCATCAGTGATATAGATATATCTTTGTCACTGAATAGGTTTATCAGTGATGTGATAGACCTCGGTTAGTGATAGGGTACTAGATAGAAGATAAATTTTTGCTATATTTACAAATAATTTTAAAATGTATTAGTTTTGTTATTATTTTTTTTAAAATTACTATCTATATAAGGGTTGTTTTCATATATATAAAAAAATGAGTCAACTTATTTATAAATATAGCAAAATGACAAAAAATATCTATCACTGTCTATCAATGATGACATTGATAAAAAGATAGTGATAGACTGTGACATCCCAAATTTTCAAGTAATTTGTTTTTTTAAAAAAATTTATTTTCTTGAATTATTTGGTTAGTTGTTTGAATTTTGAAGTTTTAATTGGATTGTGTTGAGAAAATAATTCAATTTAAAGTAATCGTGATAAAAAGATCTGGATTTGATTCAATTAGTGGAAAATTGAATTTATTTGGGAGAGATTTAAAAGTTGGATTTAAATTAGAAATTGGGTGAGATTTAAGAACTTGATTAATTTAAGAAAATATGGAAAATTGAATTTATTTGGGAGAGATTTAAAAGTTGGATTTAAATTAGAAATTGGGTGAGATTTAAGAACTTGATTAATTTAAGAAAATATGAGGATAAGTTAGAATTGAATTTAAGTTGGAGAATTGATTTGTTAGAAGATATTTTGGTTAAATAAATTATTAATTGGTGGTTGGAAAAGATTTGATTTGATGGGTTGAGGAATATAATATTAAATAAGTTGTGTTTTGTTTTGGGAAAAGGAAAAGGAAAAGGCAAAGGAAAATGGAAATTTAAATATATATATTTAGGGTTCTAGAAAAGGAAAATGAAAGAGAATTTAAAGAAGTATATATATATATATATATATACTTAAGCCAATCTTGGATGTCAATGGGTTTGCAAGTTGTTGCCCAGCTGCTCTGGCATTATCCCTTTTCATGAGTTACGCTAGGATTTCAAGACTTGATTAGGTCAGGACTATTTGGGTAAGTATTGTTGATTTTCTCGTAATTTCGTGAATTGGTTTTAATTGTTGTTACTTATTGAGGTTGGATTTTAGATTCAGGCTTCCATGGATTTTGAATCAGAAACAAGCTGTCCAAGCCGGTTTAAGGGTCCATTTTGGTTGGACTCATTGTTTGAAGTATGGAAGAAGATTGTGGCTTAGTTGCACTTTGGGGTTTTAACTCAAGCATTTTGTGAGAATTGGCTGCTTGGTTAGCTATTTGCACCTAGTCTCAATATAAGTGGTCTTACTACCTAAACCGCCTTCCCGCCATATGTTTAGTTGCCATGATGAGTAAAATTTCTAAGCCCTATGTGAGATAGCATGCTTGTATGAAATTCCCATGTTTTAAAGGGTGTATGTGAAATGCATAGGCTTGTATTATGAGATGTTTGTAAACAGCGCTGTTAATGTATGAATTCATGGAAGGAAAGGAGTGAGAATTGAATTGGTCATGTGTGCTGGGTAGTGGTAACTCCCCTACGTCGGTTGGATGTTCACCAGAGGTTGTGGTCCTTCGGGGTCACTAGAGGTTGTGTTCCTTCGGGTTCACCAGAGGTTGTGGTCCTTCAGGGTCACTAGAGGTTGTGTTCCTTCGGGTTCACCAGAGGTTGTGGTCCTTCGGGGTCACTAGAGGTTGTGGTCCTTCGGGATCACCAGAGGTTTGTGTTCCTTCGGGATCACCAGAGGTAAAAGTTCCTTCGGGGCTCCAGAGGTTGTGGACATCCAAAACCAACTGTAGGGCGAGTATAACTAGTTCCCTATAAAAATATGTTAGATATGCCTGTCTTATGATTAATGCACTTAAAGGACTTGGGTGCCTAGCCCGGCTCCGGTAGTGGGGTCACTTACTGAGTAATATAATTGCTCATCCTATCATCTTATTTTTTTTTCAAGTAAGGGAAAGAACATGCTAGCGAATGACAAGAGGAATCCTTGATGGCTTCACGGGACCCGCAGTAGCTTCCGCTTAGAACTACATGTTTTAATGAGTTTTGCTAAATAGTAAAATTTTGTTTTGAAGTTTGTCTTTTATTTTGCATGTGGATTCCTGTTCATGAAATTTTATTAATTTTTGATAGGGGTACCCCGAACCAAAATTCTCTTTTATATGTTATGCATTGTTTTCTTGAGTTTTAAATAAACAGAAATTTCCATGGAAAGCATTGTATCTTTCTTACTATCTGTACAGTGTCTTTCTTGAAAATTTGCATGCATTGAGTAATGGTTCGTTTAGAATGTATTAGTCGGGTCGTTACATAGACACCGATAAACATCTATCAGTGTCTGTTGATAGATATCTATTAGTATCTATCAATAATAGATACTGATTGAAGTTTATCACTCTCTATCATTGATAGACACTAATAGATGATGACAGTCTTTCACTGTCTATCACTTAAAATTTTTTTTTTTGTTTTGCTATATTTAAAAATATTTTCAATAATTTTATTATTTAAAATAATTATCCTATATATATGATTATCTCTTTGCCCTTAATTGACCAACATTAAATAACTTTTTGATGAGAGGATAAACTCTAGTGCCAACATATGATACCAAAAATGAGATTTTTCATCCGAAGAAAGTAGTCCAAGAATAAAGTTAGGGCTGCAGGGTGAGTGAGAACAACATAATTCAAAATAAAAAATAATAAGAAGAAAAAAGATAGTCACTTTTCTTGATTTTCTTAACCATGGTTAACAAGAGAGTTTAATTTTAAGGCAGAGAAGTTGAGGAAAGTAGATGCTATTTGGTACCTATCTGATTTCGTTTAAAAAAAAAAATTAAACTTTCTTATAATAGCTAGTTTCGTCTTCCTGGCAGAGAATTCTTAGTCAAATTTTAAAAACAAAAACATAATTTTTTAGAATTATATTTTAATTTTTAAAATTTGACTTGAATTTTAAATATATTAGTCAAAACTAGATAACAATTTAATGAAACTCATAGGTGAAAGTGGTATTTTAAAACGTATTTTTCAAAAACTAATAACAAAAAAAAAAATCAAATGATTATCAAACGAGACCTTAGTTTTTAAATTGAGAAGTTTAGGTCCTTGTTTGGTAATCATTTCATTTTTTGTTTTAGTTTTTGAAAATTAAGGCTTATTTCCACCCCGTGTCTTATATTGATTTGTATCTCTCTTAAGTATGATGGTTGAATTATTTGCCAAGTTCCAAAAACAAAACTAAGTTTTTCAAAGTTGTTTTTTTTTTTTAATTTTCAAATTTTGGCTTGGTTTTTTAAATTATTGGTAAAAAGTTGATAACAAAGAAATAAATTTGAAGTAGTGTATATAGACTTAATTTTCAAAAACAAAAACAAAAAACGAAATGGTTACAAAACAGAGTTTTAAAGTTTAAATTTCAACAATCAATTTAGGAGTGGTTTTTGCAATTTGTACTAAACTTTAAAATGGACAGTTTCTTGTCCTTTTACAAAGGTTAAATTTTACAATATAATCTTATATTGTTGGATTGGTTTTAATTTCATGCCTTTAAAGTAATTTAGATTAACGTTCCTATTAATTTTGAATTTTAAAGTTAGTTCCAAAATTACCCTCAGAGAGTTTTTTTTTTCATTAAAATGAAGGGCAAAAATCTTTTATCGTACAAAGTGAAAAGAGTAGATAATACATTCAGCTCAATTTCAACTCTGTAAAAGATTAAATCGTTATTACCATTTGTTTCAGCTCGAAGGGCATCTTTGGTATTGTTTACAATATTGTTCACAAAAACAACTATTACGATACAATTGTCATGTCAATTTATATTAATGATATTGTAAATAATGTCACATGGATATCTTCTATTTTTTATACCTCAAGCGCTCACTCAATTTCACTCATTCATTTTTTATAGACAAATTTTCAAAAACATTTTTCACAAAAAATTCGAATTTCAAAGTTTGAAATTAAAAATTTCAATATCTAAAGACCTAATTAAAATCTACACTAAAGTTCATAATATTTTATTTTATTTAAGATTTTCCATATGATGTGGCACCCTCGCCCCTTCGTCTAATGGAGACCATTCCTTAAAACTATTTGTCCTTGGAATACATAATTTTTTAAGATATTATTACTGTGGTAAGTAATGAATGGATGTAGTATGGTGTTTGAAAATTTGTTCCTTACTATTTAGTACTAGAAAAAATTTCCTCTTCTTTTTCTTAAATTTTTTTTGTTCTTTTTTATTAATATAAGAACACAAAGTTCAAGGTCCAATTTTTTATTGCTATTGTTTAATTTCTTTTTGAAATTTCAAAGTTTTAAGTTTCAGAAGATATAAAATAAATAAAAAAGTAATCACATTTTCAGTTATAATTAATTGATGTACAAGAAAACATAGTCGTCATGGGTGATATCATGATTATGGCCAATCAAAGTTTAGCATTTGCTTTACTTAATTAACAAGAGAATTTCCTACCGCTAATATATGCTTTGTTTCCCTTTCTTGTTTTTTTTTTTTTTTTTTTTCACAAAAATGTTCTTATCTATAATTGAGACTTGGGCTGTGTTTACCACTACCCAATAAAAATAGAATAAATGTGATGAGATTTCATTGATCAAGTTTATTTAGAATTTTGAATTTGTCATATTTTGTTGTTATTGTTACTAGTAGTAACAAACCTAAATGATATCAGTAATGGCAACGATAATAGTAACAATAACAATAAATAGGATAGATTCATAATTCTAATACGGTAACACGGTAACAGTAACAATATAAATTCAATCAGATTAAACACCCTCAATTGTGCAATCAAATTATGTTTTTTAATTACAGAATATCAAGTTGACCCCACATTTCATTTCTAATTACAGAATACAGGTAGAACAACAACAAACGTAATTGAATGGGGTCGTTTTTTACATTGCCATTTATTTATTACATTTGCAAGTGGGTGAATGAGGTTAGTTCATAATTATTGTAGTTACTAAAATAATTATAGATAACTAAAAAAATAATTGATAGTCCCATTTGGAAACTATTTGTTTTTCGAAAATTAAGCTTATAAACACTACTTTTACATATAAAATTTCTTTCTTTTAATGTCTACTTTTTATTTTCAATTACCAATAACCCAAAAACTTAAATGGACAAATTAGGTACAAATTTAATAACATATCAACACACACTAATTATTAATAGGAGTATTTTAAAAATTCACACCAAGTTTTAAATACTAACAAAATGAGATTTTCTTTTTCAAACTTGGCTCTAAGAACTTAAATAGTAATAAGTACAAATTACTAAAATAGATCTACATTAAAAGTTACGTTTTTTTTTTATAATTTCCAAATTATTTAGCCCCTTTTGGTAACTATTTTGTTTTTAGTTTTGTTTTTGAAAATATAACTTGTAGACACTACTTCCACCTTCAAATTTCTTTCTTTATTATTTACTTTTTACAAATGGTTTAAAAAACCAAGCCAAATTTTGAAAACTAAAAAAAATATCTTGTACTTAATATTGATGCGAATCATTGTATAAAATGGGGAGTTAAATAGGTTTAATTTTAAAAAACAAAATATTACCAAATGGGCCTAAATGTTTAAAGATAATTGTTAAATATTTATTTGCTTTCAATTTAAATTTATGTTGTGTTGGTTAATTTGAGCCAACTTATTATATTATCGATTAAAAAAATAAAAGGTTGGAATCTCCAAATTTTGTAAGTTAAAAAAAAAAAAAACTTTTTATTTGTTTACTCTATATTACTTGTTAAAACGTTGGAAGAAACAATTGCTACAAGGAACTTTATTTAAAAAGAGCAATCTACCATGAAAATGGTTGAAAAAAAACAATTCTACCGTGAGAATTAATATATATATCATTTTTAGTACTTTTAGCAATAATAATGAAATGTTTAATAATATTTTTATAAAATTATAAATATAGAAAAATCTATCAATGATAGACTCTATTGATAGACTTCTATTAGTGATATAGTTTATCAATAATAGACTCCAGTATTAATATGGTCATCACCTGATAGATTCTGAAAATAAAACCCAAATTTCGTTATATTGTAAATTTTTTTTGCATTGCATTATACCTATAAATACTTTGAACATGGTTGTTATAATTGCTCTACATAAGAATTTTTAGATACTAATGTTTTAGTGTTTTTGTTTTTAATTCTTAGAAATAAAAATGTCTCAAAATTTTTCATTCGATATACCGATTTTATTGACAGGTCGAAATTTCGAATGGATTTCAAGATATTGCTCTAAATTTAACAACATAATAAAGAAATGAGTTTTTACATAATACTTCATAAAATTGTATGAATTGAATTTAGTAGTAGAGAAAAATATCGTGCATTTGAAAATTAACAAAATCTAAAAGAAATATAGGAAAAGTCAACCTATTTTATTATTAAATAAATAATAAATAAAAAAAGAAGAGTAATACCTTTCAATGAACTATACTATAATAAAAAGAAGCTACATTTTATGAAAAAAGAATATTTTAGATCGTACTTTCATTTCTTTCTAAATTATAAAAGAGCCATTTTTTAATGATATTAATTGGAAAAAATGTGAAACTTAGGAATAGAAAAACGGAAGAGAGTAGAAAGAGTTGTTTAAAATAAAATAAAATTATTATTGTAACATAAAAAGACGACTTCACCTACTCATTTTAATATCATTTTCTTTAAATTCTAACTTTTTCAATTTTTTTAATTGTAATAACTTTTTCTTCATTTTTTAGTTTTTATGACCTTAATATATAGAACAATAATTAGGTACAATTTAGGCTGTATCTAAGTACTTTTTTCATAAAATTATGTTGAGTCTTTTATGAAACTTAACCTAAAGTTGAATTCTTATTATATAAACAAACCCCAACAAACTGATAAAATTATTAAGATAGATTGCAACTGTGTAGAATGAGAAATTTAGACATGAATGTATAATAAAGAAATGCCATGAATTAAATAATTATTAGACATATGAAGGTTTTTGAATTTATATATAATTGTTTTTCTATTACGAGTGAAGAATAGGATTGATCATGGGTTAGATCGTCGAGGCTCATCCAGTCTTAATTTCATGAACTTTTAATTTTCTTAACCATGATGTACAAAACTTTATCCTTATATCAAATGTTGAATGACTTTTATTATAATATTTGATCTTCTTTGGTTAAAGAAAACCCAAGTTTAAAAGGCTAGGTTTGGTATTCTTGTTTTTTTTCCCTCTTAAAGAATTAGGTTTGAAATTGATTTCTTGAACGATTATGATTTGAAAGGTGTCATTTATGGTTCAATGTAAAATCATAATCATTAATTAAGAAGTGATTTTAAATTGATTTCTCGAGGTTGTTTACATGTATTCATTAATGACACCTTTCAAATCATAATCACATAAGAAATTAATTTTAAACCTAATTCTTTTAAAAAAGAGAAATTCCAAACCTAACCTTTTAAGCTTTTATTTTTTAAAAAAACTAAAGAACATAATATATGATGGTGGAGTCCTGTGTTGGCTCTCTATTTGTTTAAGACAGGTTGTAAAGATTTGTTGTTGTCACCTATTGAGCCTTGACATCTGGCTGTGACATTTAGAAGCTTTGGTCAGAATATTTTTCTTTCCTTATTAGGTTATTTTCTTCAGATATTCTCTACCCGTTATCTTTCCTTTTTGAGACGATGATCTTTATTTCCGATTCAACATTGTTTTCTTTTATTAGCATCGTCTTATAAAAAGTGAGCTATGATGTTGATTAGGGCAACCGTTTTGTATTGAAAGAAAGATTTACACTGTGTGGTTGGGAAGTTTTTGTCTGAATATTATAAAAAGTGAATTGTGTTTTTCTGCTATGCATTATTGTCGCTCTATGACTGTAAGGTTTTGTGCTGTCTTAGGAGGATCTCGAGACTTTTGGACAAAGAAAAGAGTTCTTGTTCTTAGGGGGAGCCTAAGACAACATACTATTAGAAGGGAGTTCTCATCACTTAGGGCTTCCTAAGTTTCATTAGTGAAAAAGGTTCACTGAGTCCATAGAAAGATAATCAAGGTTAGAGGGACTCTCACACGCTGTTAAAGACAGAAGTTTGAATCATTAATATTATTGCACTTAGGGGGAGCCTAAGTAATCTTGAGAAGGAGTCTCACACCTAGGGAGATGCCTAGGTGTTTATTGTTGTTAAGCTCAACAAGAGTCACTAGAGAAGTGTTTGTTTCTTAGATAAGTATTTTGTTGTAATTGCTTAACATCTTAATATTAGTGAATTATCTTTTCCTGGCACACTACCTTTAACATCTTAATATTAGTGAATTATCTTTCCCTGGCACACTACCTCCAGACGTAGGTGGTTTATCACCGAACTGGGTTACCAACTTCTGTGTTCCATTATTTCTTATTCTGTATTGGGTACTCTAGATGTTAAACTAGTTACCTGTGCTATTTCTTTAACTTCTTTGAGTGACAAGTCATCTCATAGTTATTTTATATTATAATAAAAGTCGTCCAACATTTGACAAAGAACAAAATTTCGTACACCAGGCTTACTACTAGAAACCAATCTCGGAGAAGATTATAAGTCCACAAAAACAAGTGAACAAAATGTCTCGATGAGCCAACTCATAAACAGTCTTATTCTTAGCTCGTAATGTAATAACAATTAGATATATATTCATAAACCTTCCTATGGCTAATAATTATTTAATTCATGAGTTACTCAATTATACATCCATGTCTAAATTTGTCATTCTACATGGTGGATCTATCCTAATAATTTTGTCCATCTATTCCAATTGCCCAATAAATAATCCCTCAAAGTAAGCCATCTACAAACCCAATCAATATGACTTCTAAACAACCTCCTCCCCATGTCTTCCTAGTGTGCTATCCCGGCCAAGGACATGTCAATCCCAGTCTCAGACTAGCCAAGAAACTCGCCGCCGACGGCCTTCTCGTTACCCTTTGCACGGCGGCGCACTTCGGGCAATCACTGCAGAAAGCCGGAAGTATCCGC
Source organism: Citrullus colocynthis (assembly GCA_031780015.1). Taxonomy (NCBI): domain Eukaryota; kingdom Viridiplantae; phylum Streptophyta; class Magnoliopsida; order Cucurbitales; family Cucurbitaceae; genus Citrullus; species Citrullus colocynthis. Next base: position 1,051,024 of record QLSR01000454.1, on the reverse strand, counting down.
GGCGGCGGCGGCGACCAACCCACTCCGGTCGGTAATGGCTTCATCAGATTCGAATTTTTCGATGATGGCGTCAGAGAGATTAATCCCAAGGATATGAACTTGGACCGCTTCGTCGCCCAGCTCGAGCTCTCCGGCCGGCCATCGCTTGTCGGTCTGATCAAGAACCAAACCGCCGAAAACCGCCCGGTTTCTTGCCTGATCTTGAACCCTTTTTTGCCATGGACTTACGAAGTTGCAGAGGAGCTTCAAATCCCCTGTGCCATTCTTTGGGTTCAATCTTGCGCTCTGTTCTCAATTTATTATCATCATTTCCACAAATCCGCTCCGTTTCCTTCTGAAATTGAACCCAAAATCGATGTTCATCTCCCGATTTTGCCACTTTTGAAGAACGATGAAATCCCAAGCTTCTTGCATCCCAATAACATCTATGGTCTTTTGGGGAAAACTCTGTCAACCCAAATTGGTAAATTATCAATAGCCTTTTGTATTTTGATGGATACTTTCGAAGAACTCGAGAAGGAAATCATCAATTACATGTCGAAAATAATTCCACTGAAACCAATTGGCCCATTGTTCTTAAACTCCCAAACAGTAGAAACAGAGGTCTCTGTTGACTTTCTAAAAGCAGAGGATTGTATGGAGTGGCTAAACTCAAAGCCCCCACAATCCGTCGTTTACGTTTCATTTGGAAGCGTCGTTTACTTGAAACAAGAGCAAATAGATGAGCTTGCTTATGGGCTTTGCAATTCAGGGTTCTCATTTTTATGGGTCCTGAAACCACCGTCTGAATTTTTCGATTTAAAACGCCATATTTTGCCAGAAGAGGTTCTGGAAAAAATAGGGGAGAGGGGAAAAATAGTGCAATGGAGCTGGCAAGAACGGGTTTTGTCGCATGAATCTGTTGGGTGCTTCGTGACGCACTGTGGATGGAATTCATCGGTGGAAGCCGTCGCTAACGGCGTGCCGGTGGTGGCATTCCCGCAGTGGGGGGATCAATTGACCAACGCAAAGTTTCTGGTGGAGGAATATGGAGTTGGAGTGAGGCTGTCCCGTGGAGCAGAGGCAAGTGATTTGATTACGAGAGATGAGATTGAGAGGTGCTTGTCGGAGATGATGATTGGCGGCAGTGGTGAGAGGAAATTCAGGCAAAATGCTTTGAAATGGAAAAAGGCGGCAGCGGCGGCTGTGGCGGACGGCGGCTCCTCCGCCCGTAACTTCCAACAGTTTGTTGATGAGATTAGACAGAGATCTTTAAGAGGTTAAGTGTCCCATTAAACTCTTGTACGTGTGTTTGATAAAATCATCCGTCACATTGTATCAAGTTTCTTCGAATAGTTTTACCGTTGTGTTTGACAAAATCATCCATTATATTGTATCCGTTTCCTCGAATAATTTTACCTTGATTATAAATCCCCATTGACTTTTGCATGTGATGTATTTAGAGTCCAATTTACTTACTTGATGTATTTTAAAATGTGAGTTAATATGATTTTTGATGTGCGTAAAATAAAACCTAAAACTTTAACATAATTTTAATAGGTTTATAAACTTTTGACCCTTATGGTCTAATAGGTTTCTAAATTTTTAATTTTATATCTAATGAGTATTTGAACTTTTAAATCTATAAATTTGTTGGACATGAAATTGACAATTTAATGATATAGTAAAAACCAAAATTGAATTTATGTATAGTATATTTGTTAATCTAAAAAAAATATATTAAATATGTCAAAAACCTATTAGATACAAAATAGATTCAGGTTGATATTAAATACTATATAGAGTTTGACCTCTAAACGCTAATAAAAAAATGTGAGTTAAGTTTATAATTTAACTCAAAATTTATTTAAAAATAAAAAATAAAATAGATCGAAGAAAAAAAAAAGAAAAGAAAGAAAGGTCACTTAAAAGTTAATAAACTATTATATTAATGATAGTTTTTAAAAAAATTATTATAAATAAAAAACATATTAAACTATTTATAATATATAGAAAATTTTCATTATCTAAGTAGGTAGATTACGATAAATTTTATCGCTAAAAATTTTTATTGTCTATTATTGATAGACAATAAAAATAGCAATAAAATCTATTGTAATTAAACACTAAAATTTTTTTATATAATTATAAATAGTTTGGTTTATTATTATTATTTTTTTTAACCGCTCTAGATTTTAATATAATCCATTTGGATTGGATTTCTAAATGAGAAGTCAATTCAAATACGTTTTTAATGTGATGATTGTTGAAAGTCCACGAACATATCTTTTAAAATTTTGATTGTTGTACTCACTTCTTGAAAATAAAATAATTCCTATTCATCTTTTGCTTCAGCCTTTTACAATAAAATAATTTTTTTCTGCCAGTGTCTCCAAATTACAAAATTAAACAATCTCAAATACCTCAGAAAATTTTCCAAAAAACCAGAGAAAAGTTTACAAAAAGAAATTTTTTGTGATAATCTCAATTAGAATGAATAAAAGGTAAATATAGAAAAGAAAAAAAAGTTTAAAATGTGAATAATAAGTCTACTATATACGAGCTTTTTTTTTTCTTTTAATATAATAAAAATATACATTATTTACTTTTTACTTTGTTTGTTTGTTTCTTTTGAATATGCGCATGCTTAATTAATTAAATTATACCTTGATTGATGGCCTTTAAAAATATTTAATTATAATGTATTAAGTAAATGATTGATCAAGTTGAAGTCCACATGACATATCACTGTAGTACCAAACTCAAAACGTATAATTTATGGTTGGACATAACCATATACAATAACTTTGAACATATCTGATTAGTTGGAACATGTTTTCTCAATCTAGATGTGTTCGGTCGTGTGTAAATATATACTATATTAAAAGAGGGAAAGTAGGAGAATTTTCACCTTCCTATTTTGCCCTTGATTTTTAAACATATTACCATGATATCGCCTTGTATAACTTTGTTTTTTATGAAGATACTTTTCCCTAAAATACATTACAGCAAAGGAGACAATTTGTCAAATACCTTTCTACCTTTCTATATAAAGAGATCGTTAATCATTTTTTTCTATGCAATTCACCACTTATGCAGAAAGGGTAACCACCATCCTACATTTGTTTTTACTACATTTAATTTTTCTTTAGGAAATTTCGATTTTATTTTATTTGGATTAATATTTTTTTCGAACATTTTATTCCTCTTCTTCTCTCGTTTTTGTTTCGTAGTTTTGTGTGTGTATTATTGTATATGTTTTCCCTACATTTTTTTTCTCAACATCCTTGGAGAAAAGCATTGTAAAAAAAAAAAAAAAAATGTAAGTCCTCGTGTGTTTACTTCATTCTACACTTATTATTTTTAGGAAATTTAGAATTTCTTTTATTTTGATTTATATTTGTTTATGAACACTTTGTTCCTCTTCTTCTTCTTTTTTTATTTTTATTTATTTTTATTTTGTTTATTGTTTAGTAGGTTTTTTTTTTTTTTTTTTTTTTTTTTTTTTTTTTGTTTTTTTTTTTTTTTTTTGTATATATTATTGTATGTGTTTTCATCCCTACATTTTTTCTTCTCATCCCATAAATAAATGTAAGTCATCCTTCATATACTTCAATTTTTTTCTTTTAATTCATAGTAGGGTTTATTTTTGGAATTTAATTTAAAGTAAGAGCTTTATTTTGATGGAGAAAAACATGAGAATGACGAAGTTGAGAGATGAGATTAACTTGACAAATTTAGGGAAGGGAAGATATTAAATAGTAAAAAACCGTATTCGAGAAGAACGTAATATGATAATGATGAGGAAATGAAAACTAATTTGAGAAATCAAATTAGGGAATAAGAAGAGATGGAGGAAGTAATGAGAATATTCTAAAAAATGTAAGTCCTTCGTTAGCCTAATTTATTTTTTTCTAAATCTACATGAGGAGATTTTATTTTCTGAATGTTAAGGATATTGGGGAGAGAAGGATCGATTTGAGAAAATTAGGGAAGGAAGAGGAAGATTGATATTGATTATATTAAATTCGATTTGAGATTTTATTTTCTAATTTATTTTTTTCTAAATCTCCAAGTTCGCAAGTTTAATAAAGCAGTGGAAGACATCAAACGAATAAATAGGAGTTGTATGATTTTTTTTTACAACATTGGTATTAAGGAATGGACTCAAGCACACGATGGAGGGTTTAGGTACGGGTGGATGACGACGAATCTATCAGAGTGCATCAATGCAGTCCTCAAAGGAGCTCGAATGTTGCCGATAAATGTGTAAATTATTTCGAGAAAAGAAAAGAAAAAATAAGAGCTGCCTTAGAGCGTCGAGATAAATACACCCTGTAATAATTTTCTTTTTAATAATCAACAATTCGTTCCAAATATTTTTATAATACTGAGTGAGTAAATATTCAGGTACTCACACAAAAAAATCTCAAAATGGGCTGCAAAATCCAGTAAACATGAAGTCCAATCATATGATTGATATGAAGGTGTATTTCATGTGAAAACCGGACGCACAACCTCAATTCTAAAGGAGGAAATACTGAAGCTAAGTGATTCCGAACCGTACTGTTCATGTAACAAGTGGCAAACATTTGGCATTCCATGTTCGCATTTTATGGCAATTTGCTCACGATTTAACATGAATTATGAAGATTTCATTGAGGACTACTATAAAATGTCGACAACGCTGCATGCTACTCTCCTCAATTTCAACCTGTACCGCATGAAGATTACTGGATCACACCTCCTAATATGCCTGTTTTACATACCGACCCGACGTTATTGAGAAAACCTAGTAGACCAAAGAATTCACGATATTATAATCAGATGGACTAGACAGAACCAAGTTCTCAAGTACGTTGCGGATTTTGTAATCAGTTAGGACATAATCGAAGGAAATGTCCTTTATTACAAAGATAGGCACTAGACAGTTAGAGATTTTTTTCCTTAACATTTCTATCATGTAACCAATGTTTTAATAGTAAAGTTAATATTTTTATCATGTGCTCTCACTATCTCACTCTTTCTCGCTTTTAAGTCATAATTTATTTGTATGTTTTACTCGATAAATATATAATTTGTTTTCTTCTAGATCATGGCTTTAAACCCAGGACCGATTAATCCCAATATTTTATACGATCAATCTGTTTATCGATCAACAAATGTATGGCAAGATCGGACTACAGGCGAGATGTGCTGTAGACGGCGTGAGCGGTTGTTTATCGTACCATCCCACTTCATCATTGCATATTACCACTTCATCATTGCATACTACCACTTCTGCGTGCATCAGGCTTTTATGGGGTTGCCAAACTAGGATTCATTCAGTTAGACTGGCACCTCATCACTGCACTTGTTGAGAGATGGAGGCCAGAGACCCATACATTTCATGTGCCTACTGGAGAAGTCACTATCACACTCCAGGACATAGAAATATTATTTGGGTTACCTGTCGATGGCGAGCCTGTTACCGGGGTAATGCATGACGATTTGTTGCATATTTGTCAGATGCTACTCGGTGTGACCCCACCTACAAATAAAATTAGGGGATCAAGGTTGAGTCAACATGGCTAGGGACACAATTTCCAAGACTTAATGATGATGCAGACAAAGAATCTACCACGAGATACGCAAGAGCATACATACTGCTGATGATGGTGGAAGTCTGTTTTCTGGTAAATCAAGTCACTTCGTGCACCTAATGTTCCTTCCACTTTTAGCCAATCTCCATGAGGCAGGACGGTATTCTTTGGGTCGAGCGTGTTTGGCATGGCTGTATAGACAGCTATTTAAAGCAACAAAACCTGATGTTCGTGAAATCGCTGGGCCTCTGATATTGCTACAAATATAGGCTTGGGAACGATTTCCAACAATGGCTCCACAATTCTGACATGTCAACGATCATCAATTAGCAAAACGAGCCTACGGTTCTCGGTATGTCATTTTAATTTAATTTAGCTAATATTTTTTGTGACTAATATAGTTAATTTTAAATCTAAAATATTAATTTAATAATATATGTGGGGAGACCAATTTTGTGTAACTAGGTCAGCGGTGAGTTAATATAGATATATGCTTGATCTGCTTCAACCTGACCAGGTATGTGAATACTAAACCCAAATGAATATTTTAACATATTTTTTTATATACTTGTATTTAATATTTTTAATGTAATATGCTATGTTTCAGATTATTTGGGAGCCTTACAAAGTTGTTATGGACACTTTGCCCAATTTTTGTACGAGCGGTCAAGACATATGGCGGACGATGAGCTCATTGATATGTTTTCACATTAGTGAGTGGCATCTTCCTGACAGGATAATCCGACAGTTTGGTTTCAAACAGGATGTCCCATCAGAGTGCAATACTGAAGCCCTACTACATGACATTGACCTGAGAATTGCAGATTGGTATGAAAAAGTTGCACATTTGATAGTGCGATGGCACTATCGTCAAAGGTTTACTGCAGTCGGCGTTTCAGTTGGGCAATTCGATAGGGATGCAACTCAAGATTACATCCTTTGATATAATAATATTACGAGACACTACATTACTCGTCTGGGAGCGGCTTTGGGTCATTTGTTATATAATCAAATATTGTCTAATTATTTTTTTTAATTTATTTGAAATATTATCTAATTATTTTTTAATTCACAAAGATCGAGCAATAGTAGTCTTTGTGATGTTGCAAATGATCCAGATCAAGTATTTACTATATGCAATAATAACAAAAGTTACATGGAGGAATTACACTACATGTACGATATACCTATTGCACCTCCACCAGTTCCTAGGCATAGCGGACGTGATCGAGCAGAAGAAGATGAGTTTGATGCGGTTGACCATAATGTGGAAGAATTGCCTCCTATGATGCAAACGCAAACGCAGAGCCAGACTGGTTATGCTAGTCCGATGATGATTCAACCAGCCTTTGGTTCAGGATATTATAATTCAGAGACTGGGCCATCGTCTTCATATATGCATACACATGGACACAACGTCTATGAAGGGCCTGCAGAGGTACCAGAGCAACCTAGATTGCAAAGTCAACGATGCCAACCAGCTTGAAATCGGCGATGTCCGCCTGGTGGGATATATTGAATTTTTTTATTATTACTCATTTTCGTGGAAAAAGAATAATAAATTGTTGTATTAATATTGACACTTTAATTTTATATTGGTTGGTTAGTGATAAAATATATGTTTGTTATTATAACAGTTTTCAAAAGAATGTTAGTTAAAATAATATTATTAAAGTATAATTCTAAATAATTTATAAAACCACAATATTTTTTAAAATTTATTAAAGTATAATTCGAAATAATTTATAAAACCACAATATTTTTAAAAATTTTTCAAAGTGGGGAAGTAGAAGGTAGGGAAAAAACAATTTTAAGAAAAAAATTGGTCGAGGGTTGAACAAACAAAGAAACAAATAAACACCCCCAAATCCCAATTCCCAATAAAACTACAATATTTTCATAAATATTTCAAAAACTAGAATATTTTTCTAAATAATTTATAAAACCACAATATCTTTTTAAATTTTCCTATTTACTGTGTAGGTTTCTTGGTTCGCGTGCAAACAAAAAAAAAAGAGAGAAAAAATCCCCTATCCCGCCGCCAGCTCTCTCCCTCTTCCCGACGTTTCTCTCTCCCGCCACTAGCTCTCTCTCTTTCCGACGACTCTCTCTCGTCCGGCTCTCTCCCTCTCGTCCATCTCTCCCTCTCGACCGGGTTCTTTCTCTCTCTCAGTTGCCATTCGTCTCTCCTTCTAGAACCGCCATCCTGGTCCTCTCTCTCGTCGTCGCCGCCGCCGCCTTCTGCCGCCGACCAGTCCGGGTAAGGCAGTGAGCATCCTTGTGGGTCTTTGTTGGGTCTTTGTTGAATCATGTGTTTTGACTAATTATTGGGTTATTGTTGGTGTGCCTCAGTTGGAAGTCCGGAATCGTCAAATTTTTGGGAAAATCTTGAAATAAAAAGAAAAGTGAGCGGATTGAGTGTGGTGGCTTAAGGCTTCAAAGCGTTAGAAGGTGGGTTCAAATTTGCTTAAGTTGTTAATTTTAGTTAAGTCAATATCTAACCCAATTTGGGATTGTTGTGTCAGAATTTCAACCCAAATTTTTGGTGGGAAGTGACAGCATGATTAATTGACTAGATCAAATCCCAAAGTAACTCCCCCACGGAAAGTATCGATGGACTTGATACCTTGGTTGAGGAAATGGTTGCTTTTTTGGGTTGTTGACCCTGATAAAATTAATTGTGATTTGATCATGAATAGATGATATGTGAGGTTTTGGGAAGTCTGATGTGAACTTTATGTACTTTGCTCGCTATATTTGCTATGCACCCCTGAAACGTTTATGTGTATCTGTAAGTATTATGGAATGTCTATGTTTGCTTGATAAGTACAATGTGTTACTAGCACGACTATGATTATATGATAGATATCATGGTCACATGATAGAGACTCTGTGTACCCCTAAATGCATGTTATTTTTTTTCCTACGTTGGCGACATGTTCACCAGTTTGTATTCCTTCGGGACACTAGTTTGTGAACGCCATTTGCCAACAATAGGGTATTACTTGAGCCAGTCCTACGTTTATTATACTTATTGGATTATCGTTAGTTGAGCCCCTGTAGCGGGGTTACTTATAGAGTATATTTTTGTACTCACCCCTTTCTTTTTATGCCTCCAAATAAGGGGAAGGACGCGCCGACGAATGATAAGAAGAATCCTTGAGGCGTTATGAGACTCGCATGGTTTTCGCATAGTTTTGCATGTACATGGTTTTCTTATTTACATAGCTAGGTTGTCTCTTGGGCTAAACCTGAGTTTGTGCATTTATTTTAGTATTGCATTTATTCATTGTTTTTATGAGTATATTTCAAACGTTCTTAAAATAATGTTTTTATTTCGAACATTCTCAAAATAATGTTTTCTTACGGGTACCCCGAAACACTTTTGCCTATCATTTATTATTGAGCCCACATTTTGTAATAAAGGTCTAAGTGTTGCACAAAATTTTGTTTCTTTCCTCATCTGTTGTTGCATGGTGTCGTTTTGGTCAAGCATGCATCAAGTAATGATCTTGTTAGGGATCTACTATTGATAACTACTGATGACTTTAAGTGTTAATATTTCAAGTTTGGATTCCAATTGATGAAAGTATATCAATAATAGCCACTAATAAATGATAGCACATAGCAAGCTAATATTTCAAGTGTTATTATTTCAATGTTATATGAATATTTCTCAAATTGAAAGCTATCACTAACAGCAACTATCAGTGATAGTCACTGATAGCTATCACTAATAGTTGCTATTAGTGATAACTTTCAATTTGAGAAAATCAAAAGAAGACGTGTGAAATGGCGGGCTAAACATGGGATTTTTAGTCATTTACCAATATGACTATCCCTTATAGCTGCTATCAGTGATATGCGAGCCTTATTTTGTGCTATATCCTTAATATATTTTTCCTTGTGCTATTGTTTTTTTTTAATTATTTTGAGCTTGATTTCTATTTGTGCAACCAACCCTAGATTTATTAGACATTTTTAAGGGACTATATTCAAAATTGAAAGTTTAGGGATTTATTAGTCAAAATGTTAAAAATTTAGGGACTAAACTTGTAATTTAACATTCATATAAATGTAATTTTAAATAAATTGATATATAATATCAATATTAAGTAATGTGAAATTATTTTAAATGGCACAACTGTTGAAATATTTATAAATATAGCAAAATTTTACATTCTTTCTGTGCTAGATCGCAATAGACCTAGTGTCTATCGCTAATTTTGCTATATTTGTAATTATTTTCAATATTTTTACCATATTTGAAAATATCCGTTAAATAATACTAATTAAAAAACTATTATAAACTTTTAGAAAATTATTAACCTAGATACATAGCAAAAAATTCATTCAATCAAATATTTGAAAAGATCTAAAAATATGTATATGAAAAAAATCAAAATGGAATTAAGTTTTCCTCGCGTGTTTCAAGGGGCTTTTTATTGAAATATTGTATTTAGTAAAAATAATTAGGAAAATATTGTAGTTTGGAAACTATTTAGGAAAATAAGGTAGTTGTGAGGAGAGAGAAGATTGAAAAGTGGCAAGAGTCAAAGGTCGAGATCTCAACCCTCGACCAATGCGAGCGTTCGACCAACGCAAGGAGGCCTCAACCTTCGACCAACGCAAGGCCTACTTCGACCAACGTAGACCCGCGGGTGGAAACTTTTGCAGAGATTCCGTCCGCCGCAAGTCTCACTACGTCGTCGCAGAGATTCCGCCGCACATCCTGTCATCGCGTCGTTGCAGACAATTTGCCGCAGGTCCCGTCGCGTCGTTGCAGAGAAGTCGCTGCAGGTCTCGTCGCGTTGTCGCAGAGATTCCCTGCCGCCACTGTCGCTGCCGTTGCTGAGTGCTCGTGACTTATGGTTGAGAGTTCAACCATCGACCAAGTCTCTTTAAATGCCGCCCCGCCCTCTTCTTCCTCCCACTATTTCTTCTTCCAATTCCTTACTTCTCCTCCTTCCGAATTCGAGCAGTTCCTATTATTTTCTCTCATTTTTGCAACTTCTCACAAATACTCCATTTTCTCCAAATTTTCTCCCTTTTTTTTTCTAAAACATTTGATCTATCGAAATATTATTCTTTTTTTTTTTCAAATTTACGAGGTTTATAAATTTGATTTATGAAATATATATTTTTTAAGATAATATAAATTTTTTTCTCCATTCTCATGCTATATTTTTTTTTTTACAGTATTTGTTGGTATTTAGAAAGCAAAGATCGATCGTTGTCACCTCGAGGAAGAAAAAAAAGTAAACCATTGCTTAATTTGTGAGTTACCATTTCATTTTCTGATATTTATATTATGCTAGACATACCATTTTAAGCTAAATATGTCATTTTAATGTTCATATTTATTTTGTTAATAGTCTTTGAATTGAATAATATTTATATATTGATGTTATGAGTTTTTTCTATAATTTAATGTTCTTGTTTATATTATATTAGATTTATCATATTAATATTATATTAGATCTACCATGTTAATGTTATATTAGATCTATCATGTTGATAATTTTAATATAATATTTTTATAATTTGTCTTCGCTTTGCATTTTATATTTATATCTTTTTAACACAAAAAGGTGTTTTTTAATTGAAAAAATTTGTTTTAGAATTTATTTTTGTTCGAAAAAAAATATATATTAGTTTCTCAATTGAAAAAAAAAAAATAAAAGACTAAAAATTTTAGTTATATAATTTTTCAAAACAAATATATTTTTTTAGTATCCATTTTTTAATTAAAAAATTTAGCTTAAGAACTTCTTTTTTTAAAAAAATAATATTAATTTTTTTAGAAGAAATAATATTGATTTTTATTAAAATAAATAATATTAGCTTTAGGATTTTTGAAAAATAATATTACCTTTTAATGTTCTTTTTGTTTTTTAAGTTTAGTATTATAGTAAATTTTAATTTTTTAGTACAAATTTATACTTTCGTTGCATTTTAGATATTACTAGATTTTTTTAATATTAGAGTTTTTAGTTAAATAATTAGTGATGTATATTGTTGTTTTTTTTTTTTTAGAAAATGGCAGACAAGTGTTTGGGATTTAGGTCGTTTACAAATGGTCATATGATTGATGGTGTTGATGAAGTTGAATATGACCAGCCAGCATGTGGGGGTTTTAGCATAAATGTGAATAATGGACTTGTTTTTTTAACAATTTGTTGAAATAATTGGGCTGTCACTTGGTGTAAATATGAGATCAAACCACTTAGAAATAATATACAGACATTCTAATCTAACACCATTAGGATCTGTAAAGTATATGCCATTCCCCATTCATAACGAACAAGCGATGAATCTGATGTTTTCAATTGCAATGTTGCTCCCCAACCTAGTGCATTTATACGTTAATGTGAGTAGGGTAGGCTTGGATATAGACTTGAATGCACAATCGTTGAGTCAGTTTGAAGACCCGAATCAATGTATTTATCCTGATTCTGAATCAGTTGCACCAGCCTATGACGATGAGAATATGGTGGCTGGTAATCAATATAAGGATTTTAGAACAGAAACAGAGGATGAATTCGAGCAATTGGATTTCGATGGTTGTGAATATGAAATGTCGTTAGATACATTCGTTAATCTTGACATGAATATAATGGATAGTGTTAGAGAACATGACCCAGTTGTAGCCTCGATAGTCGTTGACAATACCCAATTGTATAAGATATGATTTCTCAAGACAAAGAAATGTTACAACATTTGGTCAAGTGTTTTGCTATCAAGTGTCACGCACCATATGAGGTCGTGGAATCAACACTGAATATTTGGGCAATTCAGTGTAAGAAATGGGAGGATGATTGCAAGTGGCGACTCCGTGCAGCGAAGAAAAAATCTCACAATTTGTTCGAGATTACTAAGTATGTTGACCAACATATATGTTTTTACTCTGAGCTTAACCAAACTCATGTGCAATTAGATTCTTCAATGATTGCATTGGAGTTTTGTGAAACTATGAGGGAAAAACCGTTCATCAGTATGGCACTACAATCCGACATCAAAACAAAATGGGGATACCATGTTCCTTACCACAGGGTGTGGGAGGGTAAACGAAAAGCATTGATCAGATTGTTTAGTGATTGGGATGACTCCTACAAACTGTTGCCCAGGTGGTTGTATATGGTCAAACATACAAATCCCGGCACACGAGTGGATTGGAGAATAAAGAGCACGCCTACTGAAGGATTTTGGGCATTTGGTCCTTGTATAGAAGCATTTAATAGATGTCGGCCGATTATTCAAATAGACGGTACTCACTTGTATGAAAAATATCGAGGAAAGTTGCTAATTGCTACATCAGTTGATTCGAATGGGCATATTCTTCCTTTTGCATTTGTCGTTGTAGATGAGGACTCTGTTGACACGTGGGGATGGTTTTTAAAACACCTCAGAGAAATTGTTATTGTGACATCCCAAATTTTCAAGTAATTTGTTTTTTTTTTAAATTTTTTTTTCTTGAATTATTTGGTTAGTTGTTTGAATTTTGAAGCTTTAATTGGATTATGTTGAGAAAATAATTCAATTTAAAGTAATCGTGATAAAAAGATTTGGATTTGATTCAATTAGTGGAAAATTGAATTTATTTGGGAGAGATTTAAAAGTTGGATTTAAAATTAGAAATTGGGTGAGATTTAAGAATTTGATTAATTTAAGAAAATATGAGGATAAGTTAGAATTGAATTTAAGTTGGGGAATTGATTTGTTAGAAAATATTTTGGTTAAATAAATTATTAAGTGGTGGTTGGAAAAGATTTGATTTGATGGGTTGAGGAATATTATATTAAATAAGTTGTGTTTTGTTTTGGGAAAAGGAAAAGGGAAAGGCAAAGGAAAATGAAAATTTAAATATATATATTTAGGGTTCTGGAAGAGGAAAAGGAAAGAGAATTTAAAGAAGTATATATATATATACTTAAGCCAATCTTGGATGTCAATGGGTTTGCAAGTTGTTGCCCAGCTGCTTTGGCACTATCCCTTTTCGTGAGTTACGCTAGGATTTCAAGACTTGGTTAGGTCAGGGCTATTTGGGTAAGTATTGTTGATTTTCTCGTAATTTCGTGAATTGGTTTTAATTGTTGTTACTCATTGAGGTTGAATTTTAGATTCAGGCTTCCATGGATTTTGAATCAGAAAAAAGCTGTCCAAGCGGGTTTAAGGGTCTATTTTGGTTGGACTCATTGTTTGAAGTATGGAAGAAGGTTGTGGCTTAGTTGCATTTTAGGGTTTTAACTCAAGCATTTTGTGAGAATTGGCTGCTTGGTTAGCTATTTGCACCTAGTCTCAATGTAAGTGGTCTTACTACCTGAACCGCCTTCCCGCCATATGTTTAGTTGCCATGATGAGTAAAATTTCTAAGCCCCATGTGAGATAGCATGCTTGTATGAAATTCCCATGTTTAAAGGATGTATGTGAAATCGCCATATGTTTAGTTGCCATGATGAGTAAAATTTCTAAGCCCCATGTGAGATAGTATGCTTGTATGAAATTCCCATGTTTTAAAGGATGTATGTGAAATGCATATGCTTGTATTATAAGATGTTTGTAAACAACGCTGTTAATGTATGAATTCATGGAAGGAAAGGAGTGAGAATTTAATTGGTCATGTGTGCTGGGTAGTGGTAACTCCCCTACGTCGGTTGGATGTTCACCAGAGGTTGTGGTCCTTCGGGGTCACCAGAGGTTGTGTTCCTTCGGGTTCACCAGAGGTTGTGGTCCTTCGGGGTCACCAGAGGTTGTGTTCCTTCGAGTTCACCAGAGGTTGTGGTCCTTCGGGGTCACCAGAGGTTGTGTTCCTTCGGGTTCACCAGAGGTTGTGGTCCTTCGGGGTTACCAGAGGTTGTGTTCCTTCGGGTTCACCAGAGGTTGTGGTCCTTCGGGGTCACTAGAGGTTGTGGTCCTTCGGGTTCACCAGAGGTTGTGGTCCTTCGGGGTCACCAGAGGATGTGGTCCTTCGGGTTCACTAGAGGATGTGGTCCCTCGGGATCACCAGAGGTTTGTGATCCTTCGGGATCACCAGAGGTAAGAGTTCCTTCGGGGCTCCAGAGGTTTGTGGACATCCAAAACCAATTGTAGGGAGAGTATAACCAGTTCCCTATAAAAGTATGTTAGATATGCCTGTTTTATGACTAATGCACTTAAAGGACTTGGGTGCCAGTATAACCAGTTCCCTATAAAAGTATGTTAGATATGCCTGTCTTATGACTAATGCATTTAAAGGACTTGGGTGCCAGTATAACCAGTTCCCTAGAAAAGTATGTTAGATATGCCTGTCGTATGACTAATGTACCTAAAGGACTTGGGTGCCTAGCCTGGCTCCGGTAGTGGGGTCACTTACTGAGTAATATAATTGCTCACCCTTTCATCTTATTTTTTTCAGGTAAGGGAAAGAACATGCTGGCGAATGACAAGAGGAATCCTTGATTGCTTCACGGGACCCGCAGTAGCTTCCGCTAGTACTGCATGTTTTAATGAGTTTTGGTTAAATTGTCAAATTTTGTTTTGAAACTTGTCTTTCAGTTTTGTATGTGGATTCCTGTTCACGAAAATTTATTGATTTTTATTAGGGGTAACCCGAACCAAGATTTCTTTTTTTATATGTTTATGCATTATTTTTCTTGAGTTTTAGCATTGTTTCTTTCTTACTATTTAGCATAGTGTCTTTTTAAAATATGCATGCATTGAGTAATGGTCCGATTAGATTGTATTAGTCGGGTCGTTACAGTTATACATGAAGGGGTGTGCTTGATTTCGGATCAACATGGTGGCATCATCTCGGCAGTGAACAATCCAGAAAATGGTTGGACAAGGCCAAAATGTCACTATAGATTCTGCTTACGCCATATTCTAAGTAATTTTAATAAAAAACACTAAAAAATTTTGTATATCGTGTGGGATGCCAGTTCCAAGTTTGCAAGTTTAATAAAGTAGTGGAAGACATCAAGCGAATAAATAGGAGTTGTATGAGTTTTTTTGACAACATTGGTATTAAGCAATGGACTTACATGCACGATGGAAGGTTTAGGTACGGGTGGATGACGACGAATCTATCAGAGTGCATCAATGCAGTCCTCAAAGGAGCTCAAATGTTGCCGATAAATGCTCTTGCTCAAATAACAGTCTACAAATGTGTAAATTATTTTGAGAAAAGAAGAAAAGAAATAAGAGCTGCGAGCGTCAAGATAAATACACTCGGTAATAATTTTTTTTTTAATAATCAACAATTTGTTCCAAATATTTTTATAATACTGAGTGAGTAAATATTCAGGTACGCACACAAAAAAATCTCAAAATGGGTTGCAAGATCCAGTAAACATGAAATCCAATCATATGATCGATATGAAGGTGTATTTCATGTGAAAACCGGACGTCACAGCCTCAATTCTAAAGGAGGAAATATTCAAATACTAAAGTTAAGTGATTTCGAACGGTTCTGTTCATGTAACAAGTGGCAAGCGTTTGGCATTCCATGTTCGTATTTTATGACAATTTGCTCACGATTTAACATGAACTATGAAGATTTCATTGAGGACTACTATAAAATGTCGACATACGCTGCATGCTACCCTCCTCAATTTCAACCTGTACTGCATGAAGATTACTGGACACACCTCCTAATATGCTTGTTTTACATGCCGACCCGACGTTTTGTCCCTCATTTTTAGTTATATAGGGAGAATCTTTATCTTCCCATTTTGTCCCTCATTTTTAATTATATCCATAACATGTCCTTGACTTAAATGGTTAGTTATCTACTTACATTTTCAAACAATCCATCTCTTCTCAAAAAAAGTGGTAGCCATCATCAATGTGTGTGTTTTTCTCTTTTCTTTTTTTTTTTTTTCTTCTTAACTTATAATTCTAATCACGGATGCTTTCGCTGACAAAATTTTTTAAAATACTATAAAAACAAGAGAATGAAGAGACAATAGGGAAGAGGAAAATAATTCTAATCACTAACGCTTTCCCCTGACATCTTTTGAAAAAGCATTCTCAATAAAATGTTGTAAGTGCTTATTTTTGTTATATTCATTTTGTTTTGCCAAATTGAGAAATCTTTCATATATTAAATTCAACTATTGAAGAGAAAATAGAGAGGGAAAAGAAAAATAGTTCTAATAACTAGTGCTTTCATTGGAAACATCTTCGGACAAAACATTTTAAATACCATAATTAGTATTTTGGCAGGAATCCTTCATGTTTTTAGTATTAAATTCAACCATACGAGAGTGATGACACAACAGAGAAGAGAGAGATATAGAGGGAGAACTTGAGAAAAAGTGGGAAGAAAGAGATATCGATGAAGGATTTAGAAAAATAGGTAGATATGTAGACACCCATCTTCATCTGACTTCATTTAAATTAATTTATTTTTAAATTGATTTTTATCCTAATTTTTCTAATTTAATTTTGATTGTTATTTACCTTTTTAAGCTAATTTTTACTTTTTTTTTCTTTTTTACTTTTATTTTAATTTTGATTAAAGTAACCAATTTAGTTAGGGTAAAAAAGGAGAAAAAGGAAGCAAATGTGGAAAAATTTTGAATTTGGTTTTAGTTGCCTAAAAGTCGTCATTCCTTTTTGGGCTTAGGCTAGGTTTGACAAAATTTCAAAATTGAAATAAAATCCATTAAAAAGAAAATAGGCAACAATGTGAATGATTTTGGCCTTTATAATTCCCTATTCTCTCCCAACAAACGCTAGCTAACCACCACTTTCATTAACCCTCATCTTCTCTTCCAAAAAAGAAAAAAAAAAAAAAATTCTAGCCTCCACACCTATTTTAGAACGCAAATGGTCTAACTTAGTTGGAGGTTGCATTTGGTAGGGATTTTGTCCCAAGGATCCGCACCTCACATAACAAGTGGCTTCGTGTTCAGGATTTCATCCCTTGTCCTTCTTCTTATATCTTAAAGATCTTGAAAAAATAGTGATAAATAAAAGGTATTGGCAAAAATAACTACTACTATTGCTTTTATTTCTTTACTTCGTTTATTTTACTTTTATTACGTGATCCTTCTACATGCATATGTTTTAGATGTTTGTTTTATTTTATCTTATTTATTTATTTTTGTTCCATCTTATTCCTCTTCTATGCTCTCTCTTTAATGTTGTTAAAGAAGGGTGTCATAAAACTGAGAGTAGTAAAAGAGAAAAAGAGCTTACCTTAAAATGGAGAAGAAGAGACTTTTGTTTATGCCCTAAAGATCTTGTGGCAGATGTGTGCTAAAAGTTTGAAGCTTGAAAAAAAAAAAAAAGAGTTAAAAGTAGTGTAAAATGTAACACCCCAATTTTTATATATTATATATCCTTTTGGCTTTTATTTTAATTGGGGATAATGTTTATTAAAGAAGAATAGGGAAATTAATTTGGAAAAAAAGGAAAATTAATTAGGAAGGAAAGAGAGGAGGAAAATTAATTTGGAATAAAAGGGAAATTAATTAGGAAGGAAAGAGAAGAGGGGAAATTAATGTGGAATTAAAAGGGAATTAATTTTGGAATTAATTAGGGTTATTTTTTTTAGGTTAATTATGGGTGCCTCGTTTTGCATGCAGCCTCCACCCTCTCTCTCTTGCCGCCACACACACACACACACTCTCTCTCCCTCACCGATCTCTCTCTCGTTCGCCTCTCTCTTTCGGTCTTTCTCCTTCGCCCGGCTTTCGCTCGACGTCTCGCTCTCGCTCGGGTCTCGCTGTCTCACTCACCATCTCGCTCTCGCTAGACCCTCTCTCTCTCCCTCTCGGCGGTACGTTTCCCCCTCCCTTTCTCTCTCGGTTTTGCTCGACCGACAGCATATCCCTAACATGTTTTCCTCTCAGCTACTCTTTTTCACGCCACTGTTGTACCGCTGTCACCTTCGAATTTCTCTCTCTGCCGCCGCCGCTACCTTTTTGCCGTGATTCAGTCAGGGTAAGGCAGTACGCCTTTGCTTGGTTTTTGGTTGAATCCGTGTGTGATCGAATCATAGGTTATTTCTGTTGTGGGTATGTTAAGATTCCAATCCAAGTTTTGGCAGGAATTGATTGTATAGTCAGGGGACTAAACCAAATCTCATTGTAAGTAATTACACTACCGACGGTATCACTGAACTCGATACCTCGAGTTTATAGGCTGTTTCTCTAATAATTAGAATGGTTGCATAGTTTGTCTGTACTGTTACCTGATTTGGATATTTAGACTGTTGCCTCTATTAAATTGGAACTATAAGATATAGATGTTGGATGGTCGTTTCTGATAAATAGAACCTTGGATAAGTTTAGCACATGTATATTCGATCAGTGTAGCATCCCCTGTAGGTATGCAATGTGTTAGATACCATGCTTAGGTGACTATAGGATAGATACCATGACAGTATGCTAGAGACCCCGTATATACCTCGATGCATATTATTGTTCCCCACGTTGGCAGCATGTTCACAAGTTTGTGCACCTTTGGGGCACCATTTTGTGTTCCTTTGGGGCACCAGTATGTGTTCCTTTGGGATCACCAGTTCATGTTCCTTCGTGGCACCACTATGTGTTCCTCCTAGATCACCAGTTTGTGTACCTTTGGGATTACCAGTATATGTTCCTTTGGGATCACCAGTTTGTGTTCTTTTGGGATCATCAGTATGTGTTCCTTCGGGATCACCAGTTTGTGAACTCGTTTTGCCAACGATAGGGGTTACCTATGCTAGCTTCATGTTGTATGCATACAGATTCAGTGTTTAATTGAGCCCTGTAGCGGGGTTACTTACTGAGTATCTTCATACTCATCCTTTCCTTTTATGTCTCCAGGTAAGGGAAAGGACATGTTGGCGAATGACAAGAAGAATCCTTGAGGCATTATGGGACTCGTAGGGTTTTCCGCTAGGGTTGCATGTGCATGTTTTTCCGTCATGAAAATTTAAAGTTTAATATGGTTTTTTCGCGTCATGTTTGGAATTGCATTTGTTGAATTATTTATTTATTGAGCTTATTTTCTTTTTAATAAATTGAATACTTCCAAGGAAAAATGTTTTTCTTAGGGGTACCTCGAATCACCGTTGTCTATCATGCTTTAGTAAAAATCTCCGATTTTCTTAAAATTATGTTGTCTTTCTCCTTCATTGTTACATGAATCGAGTAATGGTTCAGTCGGTTTAGGTGGACTGTTACATAAAAGAAGTTTTAAAAGGGTTCAATAAATATTAGGTAATTTTAAATTATTATTATTATTATTTATTATTATGCAAGTGTGGGTGTGCGAAGGTGATGGGTTGCCGCCCATCCTTTTAACGTTTCATTTTATTTATTTATTTATTTATTATTGTTGTTATTTCTTTTCTTTACTTTATCTTTTTATATTCTTTATTAGGCAATTTTTATTCTTTATTTGACAATTTTTTAGTTTTTATTTGTCTATTTTATCTTAAGTGTCACATTTAATCATTTTATCTTCTAAGCATTTTATTTTGTTACTATTCTAATATATTCAAGTTGCGTTATAATTAAGTGATATTAGTCTAATGTTCTTAGTGTTTGTTTCCTAAAAGTTTTTCGATAATGGAATTTAAAAAATTTGAGAGTTCGATTTTCTAAAATTCTTGAGGTGAAAAGTCTATTCTTTGGGAGTCCGAGATCGATCTGATCCAATATGTTTTTTTATTAAATTTTATTATGTCCTTTTATGTTTGCTTAATTTATTATGATGCTTTTTTAATCATGTTTTTCTTATATAATATTCATATTAAGTCTTATTTGATTTCTGATTAAAATTTTCCAAAGTTTTTAAATCTTTTTAATTAAAATCTCTCATAGTTTTAAAATACTTCTAATTTAAATTTCTTTAAGTTTTTAAAATCTTTCACTAGACTCTTTCTAAATTATTTAAATTTCTTTTATTTAAAATCACACTTTTTGTGTTTTCAAACCTTCAAAATTAATCTATGATTTCAAAAGGTTTTCTAATCAATTATTTTTCTAATAACTTGTTTTTAAAACCGTTTTCCTTACAAAAAAGAAAAAAATCCTATGATGGAATCTAGGGAATTTGGGAGTCTGATTTCATAGAATTCTTTAAGCTGAGAGATCACATTTTTGTGAGTCCAAGATTTGATCGAAAAAATGAATTTAATTAATGTTAAAAAAAAAAAAAACTGACTATCCTATGAGGGATTTTGAGAAAAGGTAATTAACTTTTCACTTGCTTGAGGTAAGAAAGTTTTCCTTAATTATAATATAGTCAAATTAACGGAATTTGTTGCACTTTATGGGATCCTTGCTTCAAATATTGGAGTCATGAGGGATAAAATAAGACTTTTCTTTTAAAAAAAGAATTAAAGAATAGGACTTTTCTTTTAAAAAAACAATTAAAGAATATTTTCAAGATAAAAATAAATTGGTCACGTTTTGCTTAACGGGTGTTGTGAGGTGTTAACACCTTCTCCATACACAAATAACTCTCGAACTCAACCCTAGTTTTTCCCAGACCATTTTCGTTCTTTTAATTATTTATTTTACTTTAGTTTCCAATCACATCGTAAGAAAAGATTGGTGACGACTCTTTCTTTTTCTTTAAAATTAACCATTTTCGTAGACATCAACCGCTCCGTGTCGTCTCGAACAACAATTAGTCCTTTAAAATTTTCTTAGCTTTAATAGCATCTTCTCCATTTCCCTAAAATGATAGTGATCATTTAATTATTATAATCAAAAGAAGAGAAAGTTGGTTGAGGTGAGTGAGAAAAAAGTGAGAATGAAGAAAGATTGGGGGAGATATAGGGAGAATTGAGAAAATTGGAGAAGAATGAGATATGGAGAGTTAAAATATAATTTTCCCAATTTAAACTCCAAAAATTTCAATGTGATTTAATTATATTATATTAATTCTTCTTTTATTTTTAGTTTCTATATAAATTTCTTTGTATTTGTTCACATAAATTTATAGTTATAATTAGGTGTCGTTAAAACTATTTTAAACGTTCCTTAAATTAATAAAATCAAATAATTGTCTATTCATGTTGTGGAGATGCATTAATATTAATGAAATATTATTTTGATGGAATGTTTCATAAACAAATTTCTACAAGAAGAGGAAGATGAAGGAGAGGAAGGAGAAGTTTTTTTTTTTTTTT
>QLSR01000454.1:961919-1018032 GCA_031780015.1 Citrullus colocynthis | reverse complement strand
AAAAAAAAAAAAAAAAAAAAAAAAAAAATTACTCCCACCGTCAAAATAACGAACTCCAAACTAATTAGGAATGATTTGTGCAATTATTTGGGCCCTACAAGGAAAACAAAGAAATAATATAGTTAGATTAGAAATAAAGTGAAATAAATTGAAATAAGGAGTAACCAACACAAACATACCTTTTTTTTATGTTCAAAATGAATGAACGTCGAGGAAGGCAGAATGTAGGAGGTAGACTAGAGGTGCTATCTAACAAGAATATGAAACACATTAATGAAGCTTCTTACCACGTATAGAAGGAAGGAAAGAAGCATACCTTATGTAGGACACTCGTTATTTTCTTAACAACCCTTATATGATAGTAAAAAATTAAAGTGAGAAATGGAAGGCTGAAAACAAAATACATCAGTCATATGTAAAAGTTTATGTAATAAGGTTTAAGTCAAGTGAAAAATAAAAGTTACAACAAGATAGTTGGGAATAAGAACTCACCAACACACTATATCAGATGAGGCATTGGAGAATTCTTAAAAATATGAAAGGGAGGAAGTCGTATATAAATAGAAGAGACAGGGAGGTGGTTGTTGAGGGGAGTTAGGTGCATTTAAGTGCACGTAACCTCATTAAGTGTAAATAGTGACCTAATAAAACACACGTCAACTCAAATTTTAAAAAGTGAGGAAGACTGAAGTAAATATTATTGGATGGTTGAGCATAAAAAATGATTTATCAGTGCAATAAATGCAATATCATTTATGACAAGCAAATGGAGAAAATAGAAAACAACGAGAGGGCCTCAAATAAAACATAAAATAGGATAGTTCGATCCTTAGAAGAAATCTAACTAAAACAGTACACCAAATTATCATATGAAGGTTTTGAAAAATAAAAAAGGATATGGAAAACAATTTAAAATGAAGAAATAAATAAATAAATAAATGAAAATAACGATAAAAATAAAATAACAGAAAAAAGCCAATCAATTAGCTAACAAAATTGAAATGAAAAGCAGATTAGGATGTAGAAAGAAAACAGTTTACAAATTTCAAATGAAACTCAAATATTACAAATTTGAAATGAAACTCTGATATTAGAATAACAAAGTTTGAATTAATCATCATCGGCCCCCGAATAAAAAAAGAGATAGAAGACAAACTTGTTGTGGGGTGGATTGACCCCCAGCTCCAATGACATGGTCAGCCCCTACCATGAATTTAGTTGCAAACCAAAATTAATTAGAAAACATAAAAAGAAGGACAAGGGAAAGACACATAATTCATTATTGAAGTGACAAGAGAATATCTGGAAAAAATACTAGTTCATCAGAAGAAGAAGAAGAGGCTAAGAAGGGGAAAAACAGAGAGGAAGAAGTAAACATAATAGAAAAAAACGTAATAGAGGTTGGAAAAAATGGAAAACAGAGACAAAGAAGGAATAAGAAACAAAACTTAGAAAATGGAAATAAAAAAATCTATATAGAAAAAGACTCCATATCTACCATGCAACGACGTAAATGAAATGAACCCCATATCAATGAAAAAATGGTAAAAGAAAACTCAAACAACCGTGGGTTAATCTAACAAGCAAAGAATAATAAAACCTTAGGGGATCAAAACACAAATATACGGATCCAAACCCAGAGCATAAATCTGATTAAAAATTTAGAACCGTACACTAATCCAACATGCAAAGAACAAATCAAGCATTGATGTAAATCCAAGACTTAAAGAAGATCAAAACATGAGGAAATCAAACATAAATCCCAACATACAGATCTAAACAGAGGACATAAATCCCAAATATTATAATTGTGGGCTAATTAAACATTTAAAGAAGCTAAAAAAAATGAAGAAATCAAAACGCAACATAGAAATCGAAACCGAGAACATAAATCTAAAAAATGTTTAGATCTAAGCAAAAATAAACAAAGTAGAAGAATAAGAATTAGTCAGATCTACAAAAAAACAAGTCCATATTTGCTTGATCTTAAAAAAAAACAGCAACAAAACAAAATCGAAGAAGAAAAAAGAGGGGTTGAGAAGATGAAGGAAAATAAAACTCATACGAGTCAGATAGAGAAAGAAGAGAAGATAAGGAAACACAAACTGGACGGCGAAGGAAGAGAGATGATGAGGAAAGACAAATCGGGTGACGAAAGAAGAGAGAAGTGGAGTAATGTTTGACCTTGCATAAGGGAGAGAGAAGCAGAGAGTAATTGGGAGTTGAGGGATAATCAATTCGATGGGTAAAACCCACCGTTTTATGTTTATTGGTGAAACAAACGCCAGCCCAATACATATAACCCACCCAACCCAACTCAAGTTGGGTTATGAAACACCCCCTAAGTGTCTTTTTGATATTCAAAACTAACTAAAAGGTATCTAAAAAATGTCTAAATGACACTTTAACTCCCAAAACAACTTTAAAATGTCAAAGAAAGGTGAAATAAGTTAAATTGAACCTTCATTCTCTCTTTCTTTCCCTATCCAATGAGCTAAGTGCCAAACCTTCCTTCCAAGACAGGACTCCTATCCTATCGTCGAGCTTGTACCCACTTAGGTTAGGGGGCATTGTCCCTCAGTTCTTACCAACCTCCGGTGTGTAATCGACATGTTGCTAGCTTCAACTCGGTGGAATAAGAATCATTGATTCCCTCCACATAAGGCCGTAAGCCTTGGTAAGCTAAGGGGGAGCTTTCAACTGATGGAGAAACGTACTTTTCTTTATTCATCTCTATTGGTATTGGAAAGTGTTTCACTCTCAAACCCAAAATAAAAAGTACATAAAAAGTGTTTAAGTGACATTTCAATTCTCAAAACAACCTTAAAATGTTTAAGTGTAACTTTTCACTCTCAAACTCAACCTAACAAAATGACACTTTTACTCTCAAAATAATATAAAAAGTTCTTAAAAATGTTTAAGTGCAACTTTTCACTCTCAAACTCAACCTAACAAAATGACACTTTTACTCTCAAAATAATATAAAAAGTTCTTAAAAAATGTCCAAGAAAAAATTTAACTCACAAAACAACTTAAATAGTTCATAAGAGCCACATCATTGGCAAAAACAACTACGAATTACATTCAAAGTGTCTAATTGAAAAGATTTTCTTCACTCTCTCTTCTAACTACTACCATCACCGTCTGATTAAATTCTATCTAAAAAAATGTTGGAACTCCACTATGAGAAAAAAAATTTGAAAAACATAAAAGAATCCCCAAGGAATATAAAGATCCATGTATTTTCGTTATTGCAAGTGAAGCATTGTTATCATTTCTAAAAAACAAGGTGCCAAGATTCCAATTTTTAGCACAATGCTAAGAACCACAAGTCCTTGCAGCTATGCAACATCTATTCTCTTTAGTTCAAGTACTGCAAATGAAGTCAATTCCATGATTAAAGATGTTAAACATTAAACAATATGTGTTAGTGTTAATGAAACATATAGGATGACAGAAATCAATCCATTGAAAGTTAGATAGTTAATACAAATTATAAAGATGTTGCAGCATAAATCAAAATCTTGCATCATAGAGAGACAAGGATTGCCTAAATGTTCCAAAATCAACATCAATCAAAATCTGGCAGCACATGATGTATTTTCTATCACGTTAAAGAACCAACAACCCCATAAGGAAGGGAATAACAAGGAATGATTTGGCCAAATGTAAAGAGAAAAGAATTTCCTAAATAATGGCATTCCAAGAAACTTCAAAACTATAAGAAGCAAAGCAACTCACCTCAAAAGGTGACGCCGTTTAAGTGGTGAAGGCAGACGAGCAGGGGACAACCTTGGATGTTGACAACCCCACGTGCAGGCGACGAACATGCAATGGCAACGACGACGAGCAGGAGTGCAACGGTGGGAACGGACGTCTCTAAAGGTGGGTGACCTGGTGTGGCGATTGAGAGTGAGAGGAAGAGCGAACAAAAATAGGGGGGAGGGGGAGTGTTCCAGAGGGAAATAAAAAATGATGGGGGAAATAAAATAAAAAAAATGTGCGGAAAAATAAAGTGGGGGTAGAGTTTTAAGAAAGTGTGGGAAAAACTAAAATGTGGGATTTAAGGGATTTCTTCCCACAAACATTGTGTCGGCAAAGACGAGAATTGTGTGCCCATGCACCTTGCTTTTGCATCGGACATTGGGTTCTCTTAGAACTTTAGGGGAAAAAAGATAAAGAGCTTCCATTTCTTCCTGATAAGTTCAAAAAAGACAGAGAGCTACTTTAGGAAGGAAAAGAAAGAAGAAGAAAAAAAATAAGAAAAAAAATTGAATCTGTCAAATGTTTTTTCAACTTTCAACAACATAAAACATGTGAATAAAAGAAACTAAGTTACGTGAAGAAGAAGATAGACCAAAGTGATTCAAATATCTGCAGGGTTTTTTTGAACTTTTTTTATTCAATCCTTCAACGAAATTGGGCTAAGCTTAAGAATTTCGCCATTTTTGCAAAATCATAAAACATGAGCTACGGGCCTTATTTTAATAAAACTTTTTACCATTTATGGGCTTCCCCAATTAAAAATAAGTAAAATAAAGTAAACTAAAAGAGTTATTTTGAATAGAGCTAATTTATTTATTTATTTATAAATAAAATAAAATATCACTATTATCCTCCGTGATATTTTATATTCAAAACTATTTTTAACCATTTTTTTCCTATTTAAAATAAGTACACAAACTCATAAAATAGAAAGAAAATTTTATTCTAAGAAAATAAAACAAGCAGAAAGATGGTTGAAACGTTGGGAGAAAGGAAACTTGACACATGTTAGACAAGGTGGATATGTAACGACCCGACTAATGCAATCTAATCGGACCATTACTCAATGTATGCAAATTTCAAGAAAGACACTATGCTGAATAGTAAGAAAGAAACAATGCTTCTCATGGAAATTTCTGTTTATATAAACTCAAGAAATACAATGCATAAACATATAAAAGGAATTCTTGGTTCGGGGTACCCCTAATAAAATCAATAAAATTTCATGAAACAGAAATCCACATATCAAATAAAAGACAAGCTTCAAAACAAAATTTGACAATTGGACAAAACTCATTAAAACATGCAATACTAAGCGGAAGCTACTACGGGTCCCGTGAAGCCATCAAGGATTCCTCTTGTCATTCGCCAGCACATTCTTTCCCTTACCTGAAAAAAAATATAAGATGAAAGGATGAGTAATTATATTACTCAGTAAGTGACCCCACTACCGGAGCCGGGCTAGGCACCTAAGTCCTTTAAGTGCATCAACCATAAGACAAGCATATCTAACATACTTTTATAGGGAACTGGTTATACTCGCCCTAAAGTTGGTTTTGGATGTCCACAAACCTCTGGAGCCTCGAAGGAACTCTTACCTCTGGTGATCCCGAAGGAACACAAACCTCTAGTGTACTCGAAAGAGCACAACTTCTGGTGAACCCGAAGGAACACAGCCTCTAGTGAACCCGAAGGGACACATCCTCTAGTGAACCCGAAGGAACACATCCTCTAGTGATCCCGAAGGACCACAACCTCTGGTGAACCTGAAGAACCACGACCTCTGGTGAACCCGAAGGAACACATCCTCTAGTGATCCCAAAGGACCACAACCTCTAGTGAACATCCAACCGACATAGGGGAGTTACCACTACCCATCATACATGATCAATCAAATTCGCACTCCTCTCATTCCATGAGTTCACACATTAACAGTACTGCTCATAAACATCTCATAGTACAAGCATATGCATTATCAGCTGCATACAACCTTTAGACATGGGAATTTCATACAAGCATGCTATATCACATGGGGCTTAGAAATTCTACTACATCATGGCAACTAAACATATGGCTAGAAGGCGGTTCAGGTAGTAAAGTCACTTACCTGAGAATTGATCCATTAAATTATCCACACAGCAGTTCTTGCAAAATTATTAGACAACTGTGAATAGAATTCCCCAACTTAAGTTAGTCCACAAGCCTAGTCTATCATAAGCAAACCTTTTGTTCTAGAGAGTCCTTACCCAATCGGGTTTGAGATACTCACTTAGGAGGGTACTGATCTGGCCAGGCGAGCAAGAAACCGCAACCGGGAACACGTTTCCGAGCTAGAGCAAAAAGCTACGCGAAGGAGAGCGTGAGACGCAGAGAGCTTGCAGCGGCAGGTGTGCGTGAGATGCAGAGTGCTTGCGGGAGCGGAAATGCGGAACCGTTACTTTGGTCGTGAGACAAGCGATGGAGATTGAGGGAGGTGGTTGCAGAGAGGGAAATAGATGGCGGCAGAGAGGGAAGAGATGGGAGGCTGCTAAATTTATTAACTTCAACCGAATAAAATAAAATCTCCTACAAAATAAAATCTCCTTCAATTACTCCAGTCCTATAAAATCTCCTATAAAATAAAATCTTCTTCAATTACTCCAATCCTATAAAATCTCATATAAAATAAAATCTCCTTCAATTATTCCAATCCTACCAAATTTATTCACTTTATTTTACTTGCCCAAAAATAAATTATCCTTTACCAAATCCCAAAAAAATTTCCTTAACTCTAATTTTGAAACTTTCCATCTTAGCCTAAATAAATGCATGAATACATATAAATAACGATTTGTGATTGTTACAGGATATTTCCAGACTTGGACATTTGGGTTAATGGTTTCTTAAATAATAATAATAATAATAATAATATTATTATTATTATTATTATTATTATTATTATTATTGAAGAATATATTAAATGTTTAAGCTAAAATCTAGGGAAAAAAGAAAAAAAAAAGGTTGAGAAGTGGGAAGAAGAGTTACGAAAGAGAGAAAGAGCTGTCAAATATAATAGATATTTGTTGAAAATGTTATTTTGTAAATATTTGAGAGTTACCGACTAAATTAATATTTCAGGACAAATCGACATCCGATCCACTTGTGATCCCAATTTTACACTCTAGAAATTTATTATTAGTTAAATATTATTTGATTTCATGAAATTTATGATTTGAGAAGATTTGCTACGTCCTTTCCAAGGAAATGTTTACGAAAATGTCATGTTTTTAATTGAAATTGTTTGTTTAAGAACAGTAAAGTATGTTTTGTTTTTGAATAGTTTTAGAATGAGGAGAAAGCACGATTTATGTATGAGTTATGAGATTTATCGTATTGAAATGATTTTCAAACCACTAGATCATTGTATATCCATAGTAATTTAATTTTTATTGCACTGTTGTAAATGTGTTTTCATAGTGTAGCAACACTACAACAAATTTCATCTTCCATGACTCTTGTATAGTAGCAGAAATATAGGAGAGAGAAAAAACAGTCATTAAAGTCAAAATCATGCATTTTCAGAGGGAAAAAACAAAAGTTTTTTTTGGATTTGTCAGAATTTATGCTGTTTTTTTGCGTCAGTAATTGATGACTGAAAAAACAATCATTAAATGTAAGAAAACGAAAAGGCGCGGTTTTGGCAGGAAAATACGTGAATTTTTGAATTTTTTTCAACTATTTTGACATTTTTTTGTGTCACCAAACTATGGCTACAATTAACCGTCATTAAAAAGCGACAGTTTTTAACATTCATTAATATTTTTTTTAATATTTCAATTTTTTTACTATTTTTTTGTTTTATCAATCTATGACTCGTATTAATTATCATTGAAAAACATTAAAATAAAAAAACTAGTATAGTGTTAGATAAATTGAGGGCATGTTTGGATTGGCTAGAGGAAAAAAAATGTTTTTCAAAAAATTTGTTGGAATGACTCATATCACCTTAGTCCCACATTTGAACATTAACAAATGGTGAGAGGGTATATATATATATGAGCACTTTTAGGCATTTGTGAAATTAGAGAGATTCTTGTAATGGGTCTTTTTCCTTGTGCAAGTTACTCTTTAAGTTATACTTCTTTTCAATTTAATTTTTTTTAACTCAACTTTTTTAAGTCTTAAAAAAAATAGTTTTATAAAATATATCTTTTAAATTGTAACTCACCTTAGCCTTTAAAAAAATAGTTTTTTTAGCAAAGTGCTTTAACCCAAAATTACATCTTAAAGACTGTCGCACAATTAAAGTAATTTTGGGCTTTATTATGACATCTGCTAACATTTTGGGCTATTACTTAAAATGACGTTATTTTTTTAAAAAGGTTAAACGACATCATTTTGAGCTTTATTATGATATCTGCTTTTAAATATTTTGGTGTTTTGGGTTATTTTTTACTTTATTGGTTATTGAAATATATATTTTTTAATGGAAAAATGAAAATTTTTGAATTTATTTTTGTCTATTTTGATATTTTTTTGTGTTAACAATTTATGACTAAAATTAACAATCATTAAAGAGTGACATTTGTTTAGAGTTAATAAATTAAAAATTAAGGGGTTGTTTGATAAAGTGAGTTGGGTTGGGTTGGGTGGGTTTGATATTTAAAACCCACGTTTGTTACGCCCATAAAAAAAATGGTGGGTTTAACCCACCATTTTTACCCCACGAAATTGTCAGTCTCAATCCCCATGTAATTATTTACCCCAAACATAAACTCTCTTCCCTCATCTTCCTTCTCTTGTCTTCTACCACTCTGTCATTATTCCTTCTCTTTTCTTCCGTCATTCGGTTTCTCCCCTCATCTTCTCTCTTCTTTCGCATTATTCCTTCTCTCTTCTTCCGACGCTCGGTTTCTTCCCTCATCTTCTCTCTTCTTCTGTCGTTCGGTTTCTTCCCACATTACTTTTTCTTCTACTGTTTGGTTGCTTCATTTTCTCTCTTCTTTCGTCGTCCCTCTTTTTCTTCTTCGATTTTGTCTCAATTGTGGGAGCAAAAGCTAGAGCAAGAGAGAGAGAGCAAAAGCGAGATAGAGAGAGCAAGATAGAGAGAGCGAGATAGAGAGAAAGCGAGATAGAGAGAGAGCGAGATAGAGTTTTAAGTGTTAGAACCCCATTTAAGTGTTCATTCAATTTACATTGTTAGCGATAAAAGATTTGGAAATTAGATTCTATTTTAATTGAATTTAAGTAATAAACAAGTGTGAAGTTTTAAATTAAATTAGGAGGGAGAAATTTTGGATTTTAGGTAGATAAAAGTTAAGAATTGGAGAGGGAGAAGGAAAATAAGAAAAGAGAAGGAAAAAAAATTTAAGTTTCTCCTCTTTAGAGGTTAAGCTTAGAAGTTTAGCCTAATTAAAACAAAGAAATCTCTATTCAAATCTATTTTTTCTTCTCAAATCGTTGGGAGTTAATTTGAGTCTTATTATCCATTCCGTGTCAGATTTTTTCTTTACACTTAGATTTTTTTTTTAAAAAAAAAAACTATTTTAGAATTAAAATATGTCTTAAAATCACTTTTAATACATTAATTTTAGACCAATTAGTCTTTTTTTGGATTGATTTGAAAATTTTGAGAAAAGGAGGGAAGTTGAAATTTAAGTGAAAATATTTTCCATTTTTTTTTATTTGACATATTTCTACTTAATTAAAGGAAAATAACAATACACTTTAGCTCTAATTTCTATCTCTTCCCTTGAAAATCTCTCATTAATCCTCAAGTTTAACTTTTTTAAGAAAAGAATTAAGTAAAGAAAAAAGGAGTTGAGCGCCATTGCTTCTCCAAATTTCAGGCACTGAAGCAGAAAAAAAAAAAAAAGAAAAAAATACTTTCCTTCTCTCAATTGAAACCCTTCACACGAAACACTCCACACGAAATTACCGATGCCACTGGTTCCTCTTCACGCTACCGCCGATACCTTCATGTTGCCGTCAATTCCTTCATGTTGGCTGTCAATTACTCGCTCGTCGTCACCCTCGCCCTCGCTCACTGTTGCTGTTGCGCGTCATCGCCGTCCGTCGTCATCTCTACTTCTTTCTCTCTACGTCGTCGCACGCCTACTCACTCAGCAACGTTAATTATATCAGTCTCTCCTTCCTCTACGCTCCTCGATTCAAATCTCTCCCCCGTCGGTTAATAAGTTCATCAATTCCAAAAATCCCCTGTTTCAATATCTCTTTTTCTATTTGCTGATTGTTTATCTCACTATCAATCTTGAATTTTAGTACTAGTTTGTTTCTTCTTTTAATTTTGTGAGATGAATCTGGATTTTGAGTGCAATTTTCGTAGGTTTGTTTGCTGTTATGATCTGAACATTATATGCTTGCAAATTTGGATCTGCTATAATTTGTTAACTTTTGACATTCTTTAGATTGCCTACATGATTCAAACTTATAAAAGATGGAGATTGAAGTTTTTGTTTTTTTTTTAGCAAGGAAGTTTTATTCTTTCAATGTGCAACCTTTTCGTGGTTATGTTTTGTGTGTGTACGAATCGGTGGGGATGGATATAGTTTGTAATATTATAATAGTTCATATGCATTGGTAATTCTTGTAATTTTAGAATTGTCATATTGGGGTTAATAGTGTTCTCGCTCTCTAAATATAATTTCAAACTAAGTTTTGTCTTTAAGAACATGTTTTTATTGCTTTAGGAGTCTTCCAAATAACTAAGGAGCGCTTTGGAACGTTAAGTAAGTATTATTCTTCTCGAAATTCTTATTTGTCGAAATATATAATTTACTGCAATCAACTAGGTGGATATCAAGTGTAGGTATATTATATGATGCAAGTTATAAAGATATGTAGTTGCCTAACATTTATACTTTTTATCATTTATTAAAATTAATTATATAACTTCTTAGGATTATCTTCTCTAATATATTTATTTTCTTATAAATAACAAGATTCTAGGCTATTCATGTGGTGAAAGATGGATGAGACTATGACTGAATGGTTTGCTTTATCATTGGAAGCTATTAGTAATGTTTTGTACATTTTTGCATAGTTATTATTGATATTTTCTTTATATACTTTGGATATGAGACTATGACGTTTTTTGGCCATCAACGAAGGTCAAAATTGTAGTAGTGTCGAACATTTTAGATTTTGTGGTAATTTTTTTCTTTCTAATAAGTGTGTGACTAACGAAATTTCATTCCTAGGTGCGGAAGACACAACTTCTCTTGTTTGAAGTCGTTGATTGTTGGTTTGCATTCTCATATCACTAAAAAATTGTTGGGGTAAGAATAGGAAGAGGATAGACCTTCAAATACTTAAGTATTTTTTAAAATTAAAGTTCAAACTCTGTTTATAGATGCATGTATATTATGTGTGGCTATCCTGTAGTTACGGTAGCCAATTCATCCATTTCATGTCGTTATTATATGCTTGAGTTGGTTTTGATAATGTATCACTTATACAGTTTTTAGGTGGTTTTGATAATCAAAGTGCACATATGAACTATTTTGGTTGTTTGGGGAGTTAACTTGTTTCTTGAAAAACTTTTAGGTACTTCTTATGTTGGTTTAAAAGTGAATGTGACAACTCCCAAATTTTTAAACTAAACTAGGTCATCACCGCATTCAATTCATCACTAACGTTATTAGCTCTTATGCTCTAGAAAATATTCGGCAGCATAACAGCTCTACCACAACGAAACCCAAATTTTTCCTATAACTTGTTTAAAGAAAACACTTCCAATAACATTTATTTCCAATACTTCCCAACAAAATCGTTCAAATTTACTGCAAAAAGTCAAGTCTCGACGCAAAATTATTCGTAATGCAACAACCTCTTAAATTAATAACCTAACAACTCAACTATGACAAAATGCAACATGATAATTTAAGTTTAATTCTAACTCAAGGGAACTAAGTCCTATCACCAAAATACATAAATAAGCCAGGGTCCAATTGATGAGAGTCTCAAAATGCATAAATTCCTAACAAGGCGAAAGAACGATAATAGCGATCTAAATGTTTTTCTTTTGCCATTTTTCAAGCTCCCTCCTCAGCATCCCCAAGGTCATGCAGCCCGTCATTACCTGCAAATTTTGATTAGGGGGGGTCAGCCTATACCGGTAAGTAGCCCACCTGGAGGGTCACCAAGCAACATATACATAAAGCAAAGAGACATACCACAATCTTAAGGTAAAGTTCATCATGCTAGAATTCAAGAGCATATCATTATGCGCAAGACTAACAAAATTCTTAACCTAACTTCTAATGCACGGTACTTGACCATTTATACACAAAGCCTCAAGCTATGACAACCCAAATTATTGAGGTAAATTCTCCTATTAAGATAATTTAAGTTATCTTGCATTACCTGGAATCATTTGGATGTTGAGATACTTAATTTTCGATGATAAGGATAATTCAATTTAAGTTAAGGAATTAAGTTTGTAGAATGTGTATTTGAAGTGGTTGGTGGGATTTTATTTGGATTTAAGGAAATATGATGTTGGCAAGAAATGATTGAAGTATAATATCCTTTTTGGAAAAAAATATATGTGTAGATTTGATTTGGTTGGAGAAATTAAATAAAGGAGATTTTATTTTGCTTGAGGAAAAGAAAAAGATATTTTATTTTGTTTGGGGAAAAGAAAAGGATATTTTATTTTGTTTGGGGAAAAGAAAAAGGTGAAATTAATGGAAAGAGGGATTAGGGTTTATTATAAATAAACCTTTCTTGTTTTGCATGCAGATTAAAAGAAAAAGAAAAAAAAAGAAAATTCTTTTTTTTCTCCTTCTCTCTCCTCCGTCCACCCCACTCTTGACCCTCCTTCTCCCTCGTGTGTTTCGTTCGCCGGCTCGCGCTCACCGTCGTTCTCCTTCGACAGCCGACGTTGCGCCTGGGTCATTGCTGTCGTTCAGAGCACCGTCATCGCGTGGCTGCAACTGTTTCGCGTCGCCGTGAGTGACAATCCAGCTGTCCGCGGGTCTTGAGCCAACCGCCGTCATGCCATGGGTTTCGCCATCGTGAATCCTGTGGGTATCGTGGGTTTGCTCTTTGTTGGTGGTGCTTTGCGGCGTGGCTGAGATCGTGGTTTTTGGGGTAAGGCGTTGGTATTTTCCTTTGGCTACTCATGTGGGTTTAGAAATTCTAAGTCTTGGAGTGTGTAGACTGTTGCACGAACTGGAGAATTGGAAGCAGGTGCGGCAACTTCGAGTTAAACCATCCTTTGGGTAAGGATTCTCTTGAATCAAATTTGGTTTCGTTTGTGGGGTAGGTCGGTGATTAACTCGAGCTAGGAATTTTACTCCCATTTTTATTCAGGAATTTTGCAAGGAATTACGGTGCGTTTAGCGATTTGGACCTAGGCTCAAGGTAAGTAGTCTTATTACTCGAACCTTCTTCGTGCCAGTACGTTTAGTTGCTAAAATGTTGTAGGCTCCTTGGGCCACTCTTAAGATTTCACTTGTATGTAGTTTTCATGTTTGTAAAGTTATATGATCCCATTTGCGTATGAACCTATGTTGTGGAAGGATTATGAACTTTATTGATTGTGCACATTAAGTAGTGGTTACTCTCGTACGTTGGTTAGGTGTCCACCAGAGGTTTATGTTCCTTTGGGTTCACCAGAGGTTGTGTTCTTTCGGGTTCACCAGAGGTTTGTGTTTCTTTGGGATCACCAGAGGTTGTGTTCCTTTGGGATCACTAAAGGTTGTGTTTCTTAGGAATCACTAGAGGTTATGTTCCTTCGGGTTCACTAGAGGTTATGTTCCTTCGGGTTCAACAGAGGTAAGTGTCTTCTTTGGGATTCACTAGAGGTTTGTGGCCACCAATGGCCAACAATAGGACGAGTCTAACCATTCACTCATAGAAATAAGGTGAAGGATAGAAATAAGTATGTCTCACATGTTTGACGCGCTTATTGGACATAGGTGTCTAGCTTGACCCCGGTAGTGAGGTTACTTACTGAGTAATATATTTACTCACCCTTTTTCTCTAATATGTTTTTCAGGTAAAGGAAGAAATGCGTCGACGAATGACAAAAAGAATCCTTGATGGTGTCATGGGACCCATAGCAGCTTCCACGTAGTCTTTTATGTTTTGCATTGATCATTCTTGTCTAAACATGTTTTGAGACTCGTCTTTCTTATTTATTTATGTTAGCTTTCATTCATGAAGTTTCCTTGTATCATTTTTCCTTAGGGGTACCCCGAACTGAGGTTTTATTTATTTCATTGATTTATTAAGTAAAAACAAGTGGTAATTTCACGAAAAGCATGGGTTCTCTTTTATCAGTTTGTACAGCGTTGTTTTTGAACTTGAGCATGCATTGGGTAATGGTCCGAGTAGGTAGTTGTTAGTCGGGTCGTTACACGAGCTCTACATCGACCCTTGGCCATTTGTACCCAAGGCCTCAATGCTCATCCTAGAACCTGTCACACCGACCCTTGACCGTTTGTACCCAAGGCCTCGATGTTTGTCCTATAATCCATCACACCGACCCTTGACCATTTGTACCCAAGGCCTCGATGTTTTTCCTAACAACCACATATCACACATACGGTCGCATACTTAAACATACTTGGCAAATTCACATATTAAGCATACATGGATTACAATTCACAAATTCACATCCAATCATACTGATGTGATAATAAAAATAAATCAAGCAACATGCTCACACACAAGTAGAACAAACCCAACCAGTGGAACTCTACTTACATAAGCGTTCTAGAGTGCTTCTAACTAATCCAAAAGTTCCCAAAGCAACGTTAAACCTCGATGCGACCGCAAAATCAAAATAAAACAACAATTAAAGAATACCTATAAGTTATTGGCTAAATTCTAGCATCTAAAACGATGTTGAGCGGTTTTAGAAAGGCTATAACGTCTAAAACTCACCAAAATAGTTTGATCCTCTTGCTACAAAGTGTTCGAACAATTCGGAAGCTATGCCAAATCTACAAATGAATGCTTCCAAGCATTAGAGACTTGCCTAAGCATCCTTAATCTTGTTCCAAAAGGAATTTAGAGCGCTAAATTTGCTGGAACTCACCCGAAACAGTATGAATCCTCACAGGTTGGTGTCCGAATGCGCCAAATCCTACAAATTTGGAGTCGTTACATAATGGGTATATTAAATCTAGTGTCGAAAAGGGATGGGTAGGTGTCAAACCTCATTGAAAAGGCCGAAATGCTACTGCTAAAAGGCTTCTTCCCGTGGGTTGCCGCTGAAACTTGTCCAAAATGTGTAGGGCTTTGCTATCGACATTACCACACGCCAAGAAGCAAGATCTGTGGGTCGATTTGTCGCTATAGTTCACTGGTTTATCCCTCGTGGGAAGTCGCTTCCAATTCGTCGGTCGTTCACCAAGTTCGTCCGCCATTGCTCGTCTGATCGTGGGTCGTGCACAATGTGGAAGCCGCTCGCTGCTACTCATGGTGCTGCTGTAGGTGTCATCGTCGATCGGGTTGGTGCGTGCTGGCTGAATGTAAGTGAAACGCAGAGAGGGAGGGGACAGCGTGCTTAGGGGAGGAGGAGAGAGAGAGGAAAAAAAAAAGGAAAGAAAGGATTTAAATTCTCTTTTTTTTATTTATTTAATTTAGTATAAGTTTCCTTCTAAGAAAATAACAACTCAATATGGATTTGACCCTTATTCTTTCTAGTAGACTAATGTATGAGTATTTCTGCTTTTTAGTAGTTATACCCTTAAAAAGTTGGACAAGTTACAATACTTTTTATATGTTTTTTATGTTAATATTTAATGTCAAAAGTTTGTTAGCTTTATAGTAACTAAGCAATGAATTAAATTTGGAGGTTATCTATGTTATTAAAGTTGATTTGGAAATTATAATGTGATTTTGAGCCTATTTATGTGGTTATATTGTGACTCTATGTATCATTTTTTGCTTAAAGTGTTATTTGAAGCTTACTTGTATGATTAAAGTGGGGTTTAGAGTGTAAATGTACCTAACAGAATGATATTGTTACGTTACGATCAACATATATATAACCTACATATTGTTATTATTGTTCACCTTACTATATTGAGTTAAATTATAAAATGAATGTTTTGTTTACTAGGTTCTTGGACAAGGCCATTAAAGCAAGGAAACCCACCAAGCAAGATGTTTATATAGGCGTTGTAAATTTTTCTTTGGTATTATGCCAACACTTAGTTGTAATTACTAAATTTGTAAATGACTTACCCAAAGTTTGGTTATTAGTGTTGTTGTATATAGTTTCCTTGTATTAACGTTACAAACTCTATTTTTATATCTATTGTCATATATGACAGTTCATAAATATGTTTGTGTACATATTTTGTGTTGAAATTGTAGGAAACATCAGTGTAATAATATGTATGAAACACAAGTGTAATAACATGTATCATTGAAATGGTTTGTTTGACATTTGACAAAAGTCATGAGATGTAGTTTTATGACAGAGAAATAATGTCATCAATCAAATTTCAATGACTATAAATAAGTGACAATGTACGTAATTCAATGACGTTTAAAAAGTGTCATAATTGAGGTATTATTGACATAGTAAATGTGACATTATTTGTTGTTCAATGACAATTTTAATGTCAATATAACGCTTTGATTGACAGAAAAAATTAACGTTTTTATCATTTATTAACTGTGAAAAATTGTCATTAAAAATAGTTTATGACATATAATAAATGTCAATACATGTTCTTTATTGATTGTATTTAAAAGATGAAACTATCAATGATGGCTGATTTCTCATGTGTTATCTATACACTTTAGATGATGGTGGATTCAAAGACTGAAAAAAAAAGTCAAGAAATGTGCTAATGACAGTTTTTTAGAGTCATAGAAGCCTATTTTTGTTGTAGTGCATGATATATGTGAGGTCTTTGGAACTCACTTCGACACACACCATAGGCTTTGGATCATGTGTTGAGATGTTTTGCCTTTTGGAGCTACTTTGTGTGCACGTATGACCATGTTTGTTCTGCTATTTATCTTAAGATTACTCTGTGAATAGCGTATGATCATGTTTGCTCTATTATACATCTTAAGATTATTCGATGTATAGTATGACAGCGTGGATATAGGTTTAGTGAAGATTTTTACAAGATCATATTGATGTTTGCAAAAAAATTGTTTGTGATTTTCTCTAAGTAATAACTCTTGCAAGTTTTGACCTGCTCATGTTTTACATCAGTTAATAGAACTTCAATTTTTATTTATTGTGGTGATAGTTTTCTCAAATTACTTTCCTATGAACTTTCACCATTCACTAGGCTTTTTAGTTCAACTTCTTTTATATTTATTTTTCCCATCATGTTGCTCTTGAGTTTCAACAGAAGTTAGTGATAAAAAGTTGCCACTCAACTCATCAACTCATTGTGGCTTGTAGCTAAGCGTGGAGTTCCAGTTTTGTGTGTAATAATTTTAGTAATTGTGTATGTAGTTTCATTTGAAATTACTATGAGATGACTCATCACATAAGGATGTTAAAGAGATAGCATAGACAACTAGTTTAACATTTAAAGACCCAACACAAAGTAAAGAATAATGGAACACAGAAGTTAGTAACTTAGTTCGGTGATGAAACACCTACATCTGGGAGAAGTGTGTCTAAGAAAGATAATCCACTAATATTGAAATGTTAAGTGATTATAACAAAACACTTATCTGTAAAGCAACAACTTCTACAGTAACTCTTGCAGTGCTTAACAAGTTGATTGCCTAGTCTCCCCTAGAAGTGAGACTCCTTCTCAGTGTACTTAGGCTTCCCCTAGAAGTGAGACTCTCTCTTAGTATACTTAGACTCCCCCTAAGTGTGATACTATTAGAGCCAAACACTTTAATTTCCGACAGTATAAGTGAGAATCTTCTCAAGATTATCTTTCTCGTAAACCAGGAAACTCCCGTCACATGACAACTTAGGTCCCTCTAAGTAATGAGAACTCCCTTCTCGATGAATGATATCTTAGGCTCTCCCTAAGACAGAGAATCCCTTCTCTGTAAAACTATCTTAGGATTCCCTTAAGACGATTGTTCACTTCAAGATTTACTCTCTCGAAGTATCATGGATGCACAACATAAAGATGAAAGTTAATACAATCCACACAATGAAGTATTTGGCCCACTAGAACAAAATCTTCCTTCACACACTATTGAATGAGACAACCCTAAAAAGTATCGTTAATCTCCTTTTATAAAGAGATGCCAAGTATGGAAAGAACTTTTTAAGGAATCAGAAATAAAAGCCAATGATTCTAGAAAGGAAAATATCGAGCAGAAAATATCCATATAAGGAAAGAAAATGTTCGACAGGATTTTCCAATGTCACTACCAGATGTTAAGACTAAATTTGAAACAACCACAAAATACATCACAACTGTCTTAAACGAATAGAGCGCCAACACACAACTCTCCAACATCATTTAGGTTTAAGTTTCAAGTTCAAGGAAAATTCGACGGTGGGCTTTATTGCACGCTTGTTTTCTACTGTTATTACATCTAATCTCAAGTGTTTTGGTAGAATAATCTAGGGAGGGGTGTGATATCACAATACATAACAAGTTAGCAACATTCTACATTTTTTAATTAAATTATCTAGTAGTGAGAATTCAAACATGCATTTAGGCATATATTTGTGATTTCAAATAAAGAAAGAATTAAATAACTTGTAAGACTGATTACACCTAATATAACTTGTAAGACTGATTACACCTAATATACAAAATATCAATTCCAATAAGGGATTAACATTTAATTAACTTTACAATATGCTAATAAAAAATGATATTTAAAAAATGACTAACAATAGTCAGATAAAATGATAAAAACATTTAGATCTATTCTATGAATGTGAAACAAATAGTGAGGTAAAATACGAATCCCATGATAAACAATCAATTTATACATTATTCACATACACGAACAACAAGATAAATTATTGATAAATCATAAATAATAAGATTAATTCGATCGGAAAATTATAATAAATAATAATTTTGTACGTATAACTTGTAAATAAAAACAATAATATATTGTCAACATTTAAACTATACCTACAAAATATATATATATATATAAAATATATATATATATATATATATATATATATATATATATATATATATATATATATATATATATATATAAAGTATTTGATACATATACACTAAATATATGGATAGTTCATAACTCAAAATATAAATATTAAAATAAAAATAAAATTAGCCTACTTTTTGCAAATGAAAATGATAGTAACTTATCCAATAAAAGAAGCAATTAAAGAAGAAAAGAAATTAAATGGAGCAAATTTGTAATTATGTCTATTACAGTATGTGTATTACAAATGCACTATACAACACCATTTATAAAACTTGGAGAGCTTAAGTTACAAGAAGTAATTCAAATTTCGTAACTCATTGTTGGAGTTATGGGTTAATATACCTATGCATGTTATAGATATGTACTAAATATTACCTTTATAGTAAATTATATTTAATTAAAATACTAAAAAATTGAATCACGTAAAATGTAGTTAATTTTGAATTAATAAAAAACCTACATGTTATGTACTAATTTTGAAAAAGAAAGAAACAGTTCTTTAGACACTTTTATATAAAAAAAAATTCATGAAATTATTTGTCATTAAATAAAATACTCTCGAGGTCCCATACTTTTCTTTTATTTTTGTCCTTTCAACCAAAGTTTCATGTGATATGTGCAGCACATATTCAAATTGTTAATCCTCACGACTCTATGAATCGGTGAATAAATTATCAAAAAGTCCACGGCACGTAGCACATTTATATATAATATAAGTCCCATATTTAGAAATCAATCAAATATGTTGGCTTAACGAGAAATTTAATAATTGAAAAAGTTTTTCGATTCTAACTACTCTGACTCATTATGTTGTAGGTTATCAGTTTCATTAATCGGTGAATTCTTCCTTTTTTTCAAATTTATATCTTTATTGAGGACATTACTTTTTGGGTAAGTTTGTTAATGTCTTCTGCTTTTATCATATTCCTCGAGAGGAAAACAAAATTGTTCATGTGTTTCATGCTTTGTTCATGTATTTTCCTGCTTTGGTATCCTCTAGTTAGGATCATTCTTTGATCATTTAGAATGATATTTTTCTAGATAGTATTCTCCCATCATTTGTTGTGAGGATGTTAGATTGTAAGTTTCTTTTGTTGTATTTGTTAGCCTAACAAATTGAAAACTAAAAATTGAGGTAACATTGTGCATGTTTAAAATTTTTGTCCACATGTCAACACGTTCATTTTAACACATCTATTAATTTGTTCTAATGAAATGTTCTAAATATGTTGTCCGACACTTTGACTGACCAAGAATAGTATCTTGGGCCTATTCTATTTAGTGTCTAGAAAGGATACTATATGTAAACCATCTAAACTTGCAAAATATCATTACATTAATCTATACTTTATTGTTCAATCCTCAAGATAATAAAACAATTTTTTCTTCCTGATCGTAGATGTAGTTAGCACATTATTAATGAACTATATGAATGTATATATCGATTTATTATTGTTTGATTCTTTGCTTGTCAATTGTTTTTGTCATAACAAATTCAACATAAACCTAAGAAGTTACAAATCAATATTTTCATTATATCTTAGAAAAATTGATGAAATTTAACAAAAATATTAACAAAATATCTAAATATGTAGAGTTATGGACATAAAGTGAAATTTAAACTATCTAGTTTTGAGAGTAAGAGAATCAAACTCTAACTTTGAAGTTAATAGTATAAGAATTATGTTAGTTGAAATACTTGTTAATTTAAACCACTTTTATAAATTTTGTATACCGGTAAATATTTAAAAAATACCTAGACATTTGCCTTAGGTTTTATCGATTGTAATTTTCACTCACATTATTCTATGAGCCTTCCACACATTTCCATTGGATTGTCAACGTCTTAAAGCGTGGGATGACATAATAATCTACTAAAAGATTAGTTGTCCTACAATCGATCATCCAATCTCACATACAAAATCATCCCATCTTCTCCTTAAACCTTTGCAAACCAAAAATCCCAAAACACACAGCACCAACAAATGACTTCCTCCATGGATTCCCTCCCCCATGTCTTCCTCGTCAGTTTTCCTGGCCAAGGCCACATAAACCCCATGCTCCGCCTTGGCAAAAAACTCACCGCCTCTGGCCTCCTCGTCACGTTCTCCACGACGACCAAATGTGGCCATGACATGAAGAACGCCAGCAACATCTCTGACACCCCAACCCCTTTGGGCCGTGGCTTCCTCCGCTTCGAATTCTTCGATGATGGCTGTACTGATGATGCTTTCGGCTCCTCCGTCTCCATCTCCTTCGACCAATACATGCCACAACTCCAGCGCGTAGGTTCAGTTTCCCTACTCGACATCTTAAAAAACCAAACCAAGGAAAACCGACCAGCCGTCTCCTGTGTTATTGGAAACCCTTTTGTGCCTTGGGTGTGTGACGTGGCTGACCAACTCGGGATCGCCTCCGCCGTCTTTTGGGTTCAATCATGCGCCGTCTTTTCCATTTATTACCACCATTTTAGTGGTTCAATCCCTTTCCCTTCTGAAACCCAACCAAATCTCGAAGTTCAAATTCCTTCTTTGCCTCTTTTAAAACATGATGAAATCCCAAGCTTCTTGCTTCCGAACAACCCTCTTCAAGCCATAGGGAAAGCCATTTTGGGGCAGTTTTTGAACCTCTCGAAGCCCTTTTGCATATTAATCGACACTTTTGA
The DNA here is from genome assembly GCA_031780015.1 of Citrullus colocynthis. NCBI lineage: Eukaryota > Viridiplantae > Streptophyta > Magnoliopsida > Cucurbitales > Cucurbitaceae > Citrullus > Citrullus colocynthis. The sequence goes on along the minus strand of QLSR01000454.1, from coordinate 996,509 downwards.
AGAGCTTGAGGGCGAGATCGTTGATTTCATGTCGAAAACTTTTCCGATTAAGACGGTGGGGCCATTGTTCAAGGATTGTAGTGAAATTAAAACGAGGATCTCGGGAGATTGTTGGAGAGTTGATGATTGTATAGAGTGGCTGGACTCGAAACCAAAAGGATCAGTTGTTTATGTGTCGTTTGGGAGTGTGGTGTATTTGAAACAAGAACAAGTTGATGAGATTGCTTATGGACTTGTAAATTCTGGGTTTTACTTCTTGTGGGTCTTGAAACCACCTGCTCCAAGTCCTGGGGTCAAGCGCCATGTCCTTCCTAATGAGGTTTGTAAATTATCTTCATCTTCTACTCTTTTTCTTTCTTTAAAAAAAGAAAAGTATTTACTTGCATCCTAAGTTATATCTAGGATTAACCTTTCGAGAAACTTTTGTTAATAACTTTTTTACACCACTTTGGTTTATTGATTGCCACATCTACATTATTAAAAAAAAAAAAAAGTAGTGTGGAGTCCACTATCATAAAAAGATTTTGCAGAAAAAATTTTAGTGTCAACTAAGGGAATGATACTACTTGGTAATGTTAGTAATTTACCTCCATCTTTTTGTGCATCACTTCTAATATAATTATCCAATCGTAGCTAGTTTATCACTTAGAAAACTCTTTTTACTTTTTTCATATATAAATATATATTATTTGTGACTAGAATGGGATACAAAAAATACGGGTGTGGAGAATTCCACGTTAAGAAAAACCAAAAGACTTTACTCAATAGATGAATTACTTCTCCCATTGTCAATTCATTTCAAGATGGAATCCCATATCATTTAAGTTGGTATCAAAGCCCATAAAGTCTAATTTGGTCCAATCATATTTTTATAGACAAAAAATAAAGAAATACAAGTTGAAAAAAAAATTAATGTTAAAGAGGAATTAAAATATTAGATCAATCAATCCTAACTATAACAAAAATATATATATATATATAACCACTAGATCCAAGAAAGAGGCCTAAACAAAGTCAAAGTGAACTTCATTTAAAATAAAATTAAAAAAATAATAAAATAAAAAAAAAATATATATATATATATATATATATATATATATATATATATATATATATATATATATATATATATATATATATATATATAACCACTAAATCCAAGAAAAAGAGCCAAAAAAAGAAAAAAAAAAAAAGAAAGTTGAATTCATTTTAAACTATTGGTCTAATTTTTTTTTTCTTTACATAAAATTAAGTTCAGTTTGACTTTATTTAGGGCCTTTTTCTTGGATCTGGTAGTTGTATCATATATATTTATAGCTAGGATTGGTTGATTTAATATTTTAATTCCTCTTTAATATTAATTTTTTTTTCAACTTGTATTTCTTTATTTTTTGTCTATAAAAATATGATTGGACCAAATGAGACTTTATGGGCTTTGATACCAACTTAAATGATATGGGATTCCATCTTGAAATGAATTGACAATGGGAGAAGTAATTCATCTATTGAGTAAAGTCTTTTGGTTTTTCTTAACGTGGAATTCTCCACACCCGTATTTTTTGTATCCCATTCTAGTCACAAATAATATATATTTATATATGAAAAAAGTAAAAAGAGTTTTCTAAGTGATAAACTAGCTACGATTGGATAATTATATTAGAAGTGATGCACAAAAAGATGGAGGTAAAGTACTAACATTACCAAGTAATATCATTCCCTTAGTTGACACTAAAATTTTTTCTGCAAAATCTTTTTATGATAGTGGACTCCACACTACTTTTTTTTTTTTTTGATTTATTAGGATTCCTTCTCATATAGATTATGGAAGAGGCCGGCGAGAGAGGGAAGGTGGTTCAATGGAGTCCACAAGAACAAGTACTCTCACACCCATCGGTGGCATGCTTCTTGACGCATAGCGGGTGGAACTCGTCGGTGGAGGCGATGACATCTGGCGTGCCGGTGTTGGCATTTCCACAGTGGGGAGATCAGCCCACCAACGCTAAGTTTCTTGTTGATGTCTTCGGCGTGGGTCTCCGCTTGTCTCGCGGTGCCGGAGAAGACAGGCTAATCAAAAGAGATGAGATAGAAAAGTGCCTTAAAGAAGCCATGGAAGGACCCAAGGCAATGGAGATAAGAAAGAACGCTTTGGAGCGCCAAGTTGCGGCAGAGAAGGCGGTGGCTGACGGTGGGTCCTCTGACCGAAATATCAAACACTTTATTGATGAGATTAGGAAACGGTCTCTTGGATGTGGTGGAAATCTCCAAGTTTGTCCCTCTACTACCTAGAAAATCATAATCATCATCATTTTTTTTCCTTCCTTCTTCTTGTTTGGAATATCAATCAATGATGAAAATGTAATTTAATGTGGCATAGTGCAAGTGTACACTACAAGTAGTAATATGGAAAAAATTTCATGTATCATATTCTAATAAATTATTTATCCAATTTAATTTTTCTAAGAAAGAGCTTTTTGATGTGAACTAAGTGGCAATTATCAATAAAATGAGTAGTTTTTGGAGTTGGCTACAAGTAATAAAGATAAACGATATTAAGAAACAAGAAATTCGATTCAAGTTTCAACTTATAGATAAACTCCCTTAAGCTATGCAACTGCATCAAGTCGACATTGACCAACTATGAGCTGAAAACAACTCCTATTCAGCCTTGTCTCACAACCACCCTTATAAGCATAGGTAATTAGTATTCTTTGTGAGATCATGTGACGTCCTATGTTTAGGCTCTTCGTCTTGTATTCTTTGTGAGATCTGTTTATATCTTAACCTTCATAGTATTAAGACTCAACTAGCATGGTAATTTAAGTGATTAATTCAAATTAACAAGATAGCATAAGTTTCAATAAAAGAAAGAGAAAATGAGACCGATGCAATTTGGTGTGGTTGCATTGGCTTAAGCCATGTTATCTTCAAGGTATCTACAAGATCGAATCTCTTAGAAAGCTTAGCCTATAATTGGATAAGAATGAATAGACTTTATTAAACCTAATGTCATGGATTACAATGTAGCAAATAATGAGATAAGAAGAAAATAAAAGAAAAATAGTAAAGTACGTGTGAAACAATTAAATTATATTATAAATGAGAGACATTCATTATCATTGTGGAAGAGGGAGTAATTAAATTAAACCTACATGAAAAAAAAACTATACTATACTAAAAGGGGCAATGAGGGAAGAATTTTTACATTCCCTCTTTACCCTTATATCTTTAAATAATGATTGTTTTACCCTCATATTCCTTCATGATAGTTTTAATTGTTCCTCTTTTGTCCCCACCTCTTCTCAATGGGGATTATATGTATGTCTTCATATCCCTTCATGGTGATGTTTGTACTTTTTATTTTATCTTTTTTTTCATGGAATTTCCAACCAACTTGATAAGAAAAGACATCATTTTACATATAATAGGACACATCATTTGACTATTAAGACACATCTATTCACACAATAACTACAATTCATTCAAGACATGTCATTTCACATAATAACTGTAAGTCTTCGAAGAATAAATACAATTATTTCTATTTTTCTTTGGCTCGACCTCTTAGTATAAGATGATAAAAAGAGTTTTACTTTTATGAGAGATATCAAAGTTTCAAATAGAATGAAAAGAAAAAGTTTTTGTTCTACATAAGGTGAGGATGTGTAATAGTTTTGTTCTACATAAAGCGACATAAAGCGAGGATGCAAGAAATTTATATTCGTCGATTGAGGAGGTAACATCGAATTATCATCAATTCTTGAAAATTTTGATCATTTTTATTGAGAGTAGACAAATATATATATATATATATAATTGTTTACTACTTTACATAGACTTTGTTATTGATTGGTATATTTATTTTCAAGTATGCGACACATATTCATGTGAATCTTAAAGTTTTAAATGTAATTCATTGTCGATGTCAATAAATTTATTTTCAACAAAAAATATTCTATATATTCATGTTATCTTTAAATAGAGTTAGATTTTTTATCCTTTATTGTAGATTGATATCAATAGATTTTTCTCAAACAAAAAATAAATATTTATGTTATTTAAAATTTAATTTTGATCATTTGTTGTTGACCAATAAATTCGTTTTCAAGCAGTAAAAGTATTCATGGTGATATATTATTTTACTGCTTATCCGCTCTTAATTATGTTCTTTAGTTTTTTCCCCTTCTCGTAATAGTAATTAAAAAATATTATACAATAGAAATATTTTTAAAAATAGAAAAACGGTTGAAAATAATTATAAATATGGCAAAATTTTTACGATAAACCCTGATAGACATCTATCACTTTACCAGATAGATATGGATAGATGTCTATCTGGGTCTATCACAAATAGAAAGTAAAATTTTGTTATATTTATAAATAGTTTGATATTTTTTCTATTTATAATAATTTTCATATACAATATAACTTTTTTTCTCTCTCTATAATTCAATCTCTCCTACATAACCATCCAATAATGGCACATGAAATAGCTATTATTCTTCTTCACTACTTTAATTTTTTTTTTTTTCAAATTGAGAGTCAAATTAGCGTTTCTCTATTTGTTGTTTATAGTATTGCTGTTGCATGTCTTTGTTCTTCTCTTCTTCCCAATAATAATTATTGTACCCTTTAGGTTATTCCTTAATTATGGTAGTAATTCTTAAATATATTTACTTTTTCTTTTAATACATAATTCACTCTCTTCCAAGAACCACCCAACAATGACATGTGAGGTAATTAACAATTTTATTATGTCACTCTTATATAAACTTTGTATCAAATATTTACTATTGATATTTAACGATCAGTATATTCATTCATACACTTTACATGTCACATAAATATTTGTGTTCAAAAGATTCTCAACTACATGCAACTTATTTCATATTCATTGTGAAATAACTTGAAACATTATATATTAAGTCTTAGGCACTATCTCTTTCTTTAATTTTTAAATTTTAATGTCAAGTATTTATTATTTGAATTCAATAAAAATTAGATATTCATGTATCTAAATTTCATTATAGAAATATTCTAAAGACTTTTAACCACGTGTGTTGCACGTGGCTTTAGCTACTTATATCATAAGTGAGATTCCCCTATCATTTCTCACTATCATCGTGGAAGGAGTAATTAAACTTCACTTTCAAGTAAGTAATTAACTTGAATTTTGAGGGGTATAAAAGTCCCCAAAAAAGGTTTTATTCTCCTCATTTTTAATACGGTTATTTTCAAATATAAGAAAATGAATCAAAATATTTACAAATATAGCAAATTTCACTGTCTATATGGATTAGACCCCGATAGACCGTGATAAACTACTATCTATGTCTATATATGTCATGATAAACATAGATAGTAGTCTATCGCAAATAGACTATGATATTTTACTGTAATTTGTAAACATTTTTAGCAATTTTTTCATTTAAAATCATTTTCTTTTTTAATATATTATATATTATAGATTTATTTATGTGAATTTGCAATGGTAGCAATTTGAGAATATGATTTTGCAAGCATGTCTTCAACATTTCAAATTTTGCATAGACGGCAAAATCTTTAGTTTTGATATTTTGTATATTTGTTTTTCCAAAAATGGCATGTTGCAACGTCATCACAACGCAAAGCGGTCAACGTCCCTCCCTAAGGGTCTCTCTTGAGGTGAAAGGTTTGAAGTAGCCACCAACCATTGGGGGTGTGATTGGTCTATTTAAAAAAAAAAAAAAAAAAAACATTCTACTTTTCCAAAGATAGGTTCGGGGGTCGTTGAGTGTAGGGAAGGTAATAGCACCCTACAACACCCGTTTGAAAACATTTTATTTTATTATCCCAAATTTGTAAAAGTAAAATGGAAACTAACAAGAATTGACTAATTAAGTAATTCTTAAGTAGAGGTTTTCTCCTATGGTCAACTTAAGTACCCAACCTAGACAGAATTATTAACCTAGTCAATTCTATTTTAGAACAATAATATTTGGTAAATTTTTTAAAAAAAAATGTCTCACCAAGCTTTACTATAACCTTAAGAATAAAGTATACTTGAATTTTGTGAGCGATAATGTCTGTCCAATTATATTTTGATTCTTTTATGTACTATGACTTCTAGAGCAACATCAACACCATGGGATTTATGGAAAATCTCACAAAACGTTAGAAATTCAATTGCCAATTTAAATTTAAATAAAGCTAGAGTTTTATTCTAGAAATCAAATGATAATTAATTTGAAGTTCATTTAGGAATCATAACCAGGTTTGAAATTCATTTCCCAATCTAAATTTTAATGCAGTAAGAATAATTGTGTTTAAAGTCTCAAAACCAAGAAATTTGAAATACTATTAAAGCATTTCAACCTTAAAAAAACTAGAGCATATTGGATCTACATTTATCCTTTAGTAAAAGCTTTGATTTAATGCTTTAAAAGATTCTAGGCTTCAAACCATTAGTTTAACTCAAAATGGAAATCTCATGTTTGAAAAAGATCCCTAATTAGAATCTAATGAATTGAGATTGAGAACCCAATGATTAATAAAAATCCACAAAATGAATCATAAGATAAAATAATTTTAAAACAAAATATTTTAAGTCATTCTTAAGAAAATAAGAACATAAATTTGATAAATAAGAAAACAATTGAAATAGGGAGAAGAAAGAGAAAAGAAATAATAATGAAAAGGAAGAATAGATAAATAAACGGTGGAAATCAGAGAATAAAATAAAATAATGATAAATCAATAATAATAAAAATGATGGAAAACAAGCGAGAGGAAATAATAAAAGGCAGACGAGCCCACCACTTCAACAAAAAAAAAAAAAAAAACCAAAAGGTATTGTAAAAAACAAAGTGAGGCCCACCTTCTTTATTAGATTTAAATAAATAAGATAAAAAAATAAGTGGGATCCACCTTCACCTTTACCAATTCCTTTTTCTTCTTCTTCCTCTTTCTCCCTTCTACGTTTTCTTTTTTCTCTTCTTCTACTTCTTCTTTTCCTTCTTCTTCAACCTCACAACTTTTTTCTTCTTCCTCTTCTTCTTCAACCCCTTCTGCTTCTTCACTTTCAATTTGTTGTAGGTGAATGGTTGTCATCGAAGTCGTTGTTGCGCCGTTGACGAAAGTCTCGCCAGAGGCTTCAATAATGAAACTCCCTCCAAATTTGCTTTCTAATCTCTACTCCCACTATGTGTATTTTGCCTCTCACTATTTGTCTCTTTCAATTTGTTCGCTCTAATCTCCTTTCTTCATCTTCCTCCCCTTTCATTGAAATGTTTCCATCAATTTACAGGGAGAGGAAGTTCAAATGAAGGAAGAGAGAAAATGGGGGAAGATGTTTGAAGGAAAAGGGAAAATTGAGGAAGAAGTTTGAAGAAAAAATCAAATGAAGGAAGAGAGGAAATGGAGGTAGTAGTTTGAGGAAAAAATCAAATGGAGGAAGAGAGGAAATAGAGAAGAAGTTTGAGGAAAAAATCAAATGTGGAAGAAAAAAATTAATGTTAGAAGAGAAGAGAAACAAAATAATAAATAATAAAAAATAAAAATATAATATAATTAAATAAAAATGAAAAAATGAAAATAATAATAAAAAAAGAATAACAAAAATAAAGAAAATAAAATAAAATAAAATAGAAAAATAGAAAAATAAGTAAATAATAAACTAATAATAAAAATAAATATAAATGCTAATAAAAAAAATAAACCAAGTAAAAATATAACTAACTCAAAGAATAAATAAATAATTAAAAAGAAAAAGAAAACTGAGAGAAAAAGAAAAAAAACTAAATTAAATTAAAATAAATATAATGGAGAGGTAAAATAAAATAAAATGAATATGTTAGACCAAATACGGTATCCATGTGGCCCTTGCAACAATTTCAACCTTCTTTTTTTCTTCTTCTTTTATACTTATACAATTTAAGAATTTTTTTTCTTGAGAATTACAATTTAATAAGTTTTATATACTTTCTTCCTTGAAAACTTGAATTGTTTCCATTTTTTCCTCTTTTTTTCCGAATTATATTTCTTCAAGTTTTTCTTTTATTTTCTTTTTTGACTTTTTTTTAATCTCTAAGAACAAAACTTGAATTTGAGCTTATTTTATTTTACTATATTTTCTTCTCTTGCAATAATTTTTCTAAAACTTCTTGTCTTTCTGTCTTTTTTTATATGAAGAATGTTTGTCTCCCTATTTCTTTCGTTCTTTGTTGTATCACTTTTTTTCATACTTTTTTAAAATAACTTGCTTCCATTTTTTTTACAAGAGTTGAACTACGAGTAAGTTGTGCTCCGACTTTATCATCAACTATAATTTGCAATAGTGATCTGACTCTTGCAAGAGACATCACTTTTTTCACATGATTATTGGTGGTCACCAATTTTGCCAACAGTGATTTGACTCCTACTATGGACCTTATCTTTTTGGGTAGCATGAAAGTTTTGGGTTTAAGCTCAACAAGTGCACATAAGGTAGATAGTAAATCTGATAGCAATCACCAAGTACTTAATATCAATCAATGTGCGTTTCGTTATAAAATATATCAATAATATATCAGTCAAGTATATCAACAGTATAAATATGTATATCATTATAAAGTATATCGATAGTTTGTCAGTCAAGTATATCAGTAGTGTAAACAAGTGTAATATTATAAAGAATATCAACAATATATTGATCAAATGCATCAACAATATAAACGTGTATATCATTATAAACTATATCAACAATATTGATCAAGTGTATCGACAATATAAATGTGTATCATTATAAAGTATATCTGCAGTATGTCAGTCAATTATATTAACAATATAAATGAGTGTACCATTATACAGTATATCAATGATATATCAATAAAGTTCATTAGCAGTATCATTATAAAGAATATCAACAGTATGTTAGTTAGGTGTATCAACAGTATAAATGAATGTATCATTATAAAGTATATCAACATAATTTCAATAAAGTTTATTAATAGTATATTAACAATATATCAATATTATATTTCAACATCTGTATATCATCAACTGAAGTACATTTTTAAAAAACATTAATTGGTTGAAAAATATTGTACTTATTTCAAATAAATTGGTTGAAATTTTTTTCCAAATTAATTGGGAGAGGAAAAGTAACAAAACAAGAATGAAATAAAAAGTTTTAGGAAATTGAGCAGTGAAAAGACATGAGTATATCAAACATCAATCAATAGATACTTGAAATAACACATGAGTGTATTAGACCTAAGACATGAATATATCAAGGATATATCGGACCTAAGAGAGTAGTGTATAAAGTGTATCAAAGGATATCAAATGTATTATGTATATTAGGTGTATCGTGTGTATCAAGTGTATCACACACGTGTATCAAGTGTGTATCAATTGTCTCACGTGTATCAAGTATATCAAGTGTATCATACATGCTAGACTTGTTTTTTGCCATTTTTGCAAAAGTAATAAGTCAAGACTATGGACCTAATTAATGTATTTTGTTTTGTTCTTTTTGCAAGTGTCTCTTTAATATTTGCAATGTGATATTCTCGATTTTTTTTTATTAATATTGTTCTTTTTAAAAACACCATTATAATTTTGTAATAAAATTGAAACTTATTAACAAAAAAAAAATATGGTTGTTTTTGTAGAACTTTACTCAGATCCTTGCATTCAAAAATTGACTGTGATCCTTGTCCCCAAATCATAGTCTATCCATCCCCAAATTCCCAACAGATTTCCAAATCATTGATCCCCAATATATCTTAACCAAACCAAATCAACAAATTAGAAAAAAGAAAAATGAGAAGGGATGGAAAACGAAAGTTAAGGTCTGGTGTTGATGCTGCAACATTAGGCAACGACAAAGGCAAGAGCTTCATGAATTGGAATCTATTTTCGGGAGACAAAACGAAATGGTTATGAGTGACGAAGAAAACTATGCTTAATTTTCAAAAATCAAAAACATAAAACAAAATGGTTACCAAATGGGGCCTTTAAATAATTTCTAAATCGAACCTTGGAAATATTCAAATCTAATCGCAAAATAGTTAAAAAATGATTTTTTTTTCTTGCAAAGGTTAAAAAATAAATATTCAACCTCGGCAATTAATTGTCAAGCCCAACCTTGGAAATATTTAAATAATCCAATCGCAAAATTTCATGATAAGTAATATAGCTAGTCACTAAACTTCTTCCAATATTATAATTTATTAAGTTTAAGTGTAAATTTGCCCGTTTCATAGTCATCTAGCCAAAGAAAGTATAGTTGTGTGTGCTAATAAAGCACAAGATTTATGGTTCAAATTTTTTTATCTCCAATTATATTTAAAATAATAATAATAATAATAATAATAATAATAATAATAATAATAATAATAATAATAATAGCTCACCAATCAAAATAAGATTTATCTTTCTAAAGAAAAGGTTGTATCGGTTGAATGAGAAACTTTGGACCAGTCACAATTATTAACATGTATCCCAAATTGAAATTAAAGGGTCATGTTTATGAACCAACCAAGCTTAAACTCATGAAACCCACCTAAAAACTTTATAAATAGAGTTCTTTTAAACTCTAAAGAGCTTAGAGAGAATTCTTCCAATAATTAGAGGACTTCCTAACTTCTCGCTTCTTCAAATCAAGCCTACCAAATACTAGATATCAAAGCAAATACACAAAACACGTTTCTCTAAGAAACCATGTGCAAGCAGTATCTTATACCAACAAAATTGTTTTAGACGCTGAATTTTATAAAGTAAAAGATAATTTTCATATATTATTTTCTAATTATTTTTCTAGTAAAATTAATTTTCTTTATTACTTCATTACTTTTGTGTTTGTGTAAAGTTTAGGAATTAAAACACAACATATTGAACATTTAGCTCTCCATAAAGGTACATCCATGACCAGAGGGATCTGCCACTACACACATTTATATCAACACACATTTACAATGGACATTAACCAGAATTCACTTTACAAACTACTTGAGTTTCCCAAGGATTTAAAGAATTTGATCATAGGATCATACACATCTTTCTTCGCTGTCGTGCTCAAAATGAAGTCGACATGACCATAATTTTCTAGGTAAACTAATTCTGGTACCGACTTCAGCTCCTTGATCGTGTGCTCCAGATCTGTCCAATCTGACAACTCGTCGTTGCCACCATACGCCATCCACAGGGGCAAGGACTTGGGAATACGGCTAAGATCAAATTCAGGAGGCTTCCTTTGACCGTAGACTCTCAGATTCTTTAGCAATCCATAGTCATACCTGGAAAAAGTACCCTTCCGGATCACTGGTAAAGGAAAAGGAAGGCAGTTAAATCTGCAGTGTCGGACAGCCTCCTATTCTCGTCAAGAGGAGAAAACACTCGTAACTAAGATTCTGTTTGGTAATCATTTGGTTTTTAAAAATTATCTTATTTTTTCTCAATTTCTTATAATGGTTTGCATTTAAGAAGCATAGATACGAATACGAGATACAAATACAAGACACGGACACAACATGACACGGACACACCATGTTTTAAATATCTGGGACACGACATGGCAAGGACACATTTTCTAAAAATATATATCATTTTTATACTAAAAGAAAATTCAAAGTAAATGGGTTGGTGCATTTATTTGCTTAAAAAACTTAGTTATTATTATTGTCATATGTGTCTTTTTAGTCTACTCAATAAGTGATACATGTCTATCACATTTGTTGCAATAACAAGTGTCCAATACGTGTCCAACAAGTGTCATAGCGTCCAAGTGTCCGCCATGTGTCGGACACAAACATGCTAACCAAACTAAAGTATTCGTGCTTCTTAGGTTTGCATCTTTCTTACGTAAAATAGTTAAATTCTTAACTAAATTTCAAAATACAAAAACAAGTTTTTAAAAAGTACTTTTTTAGTTATCAATACTTGGCTTAGCTTTGGAAAATATTGGTAAAAGTAGATATCAAAACAAGAATGTAGAGGTAGAAAGGGTGGTTATTAACTTAATTTTCAAAAACTAAAAACTAAAAACCAAAAACCAAAAACTAAATTGTTACCAAAGAGGGCATAAGTAAATCAATTTGTAAACTATAACATTTCTTCAAACCAATAATTCAATTTTAGTGTAGTAAATTGTTGCCATGTGTTGAAGTCAGGATATTAGTGATGGTTTAGGATCAGTTTTTGTTTTGCTAAAGGAGAAGTTTGTTCGTTCAGTTATATGGCAGATAGAGACAAATAGCACTGTCTCTCAAATCTTTTGGTATGGGTGTCGGAATACATTCTTGCGTAAGTCTTCTTCTTTCTATTTCTGAAAGATTAACAGATTTAACAACAGAAAAATTGATCCTAAACCATAGCTAATGTTACAGTTTGAAGTACTATACGACAAAGATGAACTGCGAAAGAAGACGGCTTGGGAATAATAAGCAAGGTTTATGTTGTTTGTGCCTAGCAAACGTGAAGAAAACAAGAAGATTGGGAATAGCAAGCAGAAAATGTAGCTTTGATTGAAAAGCATAGGCAAAGGGTGGAAAGCAAAGGTAAGAACAAGGAAGTGAAAGGGAAAATGAGCTCGGTAATTGATAAAAGTTGCTTGGGAAAGAGAGGGCTGGCTTTAATTATAGATAAAGTTAATGGAAAGCGAGGGATTTGATGGAAGAAGAAGTCACTAGTGAAAGAGATAGAGCGAAATATGTTAAAGAGCATTATGGAAATTCCTTCATGGAATAGCCTCCTACTAAATTATTTGAAGAAATCCAAAAATGGGAAGGAAAAGAAGGAAGCCAAAGGAAGAAAAACTGCTAAAGGTTGCAGAGAGTTAGCAAATTTGGTGTCTGGCGTAAACTGTTAAAGATGAAAGAGCTCTTTGTGGGAAGTTGAGTATTCTTTATGGTTGCGTTTTGATGGGGTTTTTAATATCTCCAGGAGGTTTCTGGAAAGAGTTTGGAATGATGCAAAGTTCCACAATTGAGTGATTATAGATTTATATTAGACTTCACAAGGGACCACTAAAATGAACTTCCCAAGTCTTACTTGTTAAGGTCAAGCTGAGTATAATTCAATTGGCATGCAAACGTATTAATAACCACAATAACCATGAAGTCTGTGGATTGAATTCTCCTGCCCCCAATAATACTCAAAAAAAAAAAAAAAAAGAAAAAAGGTTTAAAAAAAAAAAACCCATTTCCTTAAAAAAACTAAAATTTTTTAAAAGAGCCAGTTAAATTCAAAAAAAAAAAAAAAAGAAAAAAGGTTTAAAAAAAAAAAACCCATTTCCTTAAAAAAACTAAAATTTTTTAAAAGAGCCAGTTAAATTCAAAAAAAAAAAAAAAAGAAAAAAGGTTTAAAAAAAAAAAACCCATTTCCTTAAAAAAACTAAAATTTTTTAAAAGAGCCAGTTAAATTCAAAAAAAAAAAAAAAAAGAAACTCATACGTGCAAGTAAAAAATTCAAAGATTCATTGAAGTCATAGTATAATAGAACATGAAGTAGAGAGAAGATATTGCAGAGCATACTCTGGAAAAGATGGTGCAGATTTTTTGCTGAAGATGGATGTGGTTCATATTCGAAAAATAGGTCAAAACGTGAGCGATTAAGGCAACAATTTTCCCCTGCAGCATTAAAAGAAGGCATCCTTAGGAAATTTAATGTCTGCAATTGAATAGATTGAACATCCAAACTCCATACTTTTTTATGAAGAATAAAGCAACATTTCGCAGTCATTCCAATCAACAACTCATTATGATTTTTCTTTTCTAGTTATACCCAATTCTTTTCCAACTACAAGAAGAAACATGACATTATAAATCCCGACCTCGATCAATATTGGATCATGACATTTTATTAAGTACTGTACTTGAAAATTTCCCATACGTAGGGCATTTAAATCCTGAAAATAATCTACCATTAAGGTTCAATAAAATGGATGAAAATGCAGATATGCATCAGAGTAAAAATGGAAGTTTAGCAAGGAGGTAGTCCATTACGTGAATTGCACTAATGACTAAAAGAAGCCTTCTGGCTGCAATATCATATGAAAAATGCAGCACGTGGTAAATATCAGCAATATTTTCCAAATTCCATCACGTGGTAAATTTTAGTAATATTTTCCAACCTAGGCCTTTCAGTTTTAAGAGAAGATGTACCCGCTAACCACATAAGATTATGATCCAATATAATTGCTGTCAGTATACGTTATAGTAATTAAAAGAAATTAGCAAGATTTCACCCTCATTTTTTTATTTTTATCCAATGTTGATGACCTATGTTATGTATAAAGTAAGAAAATTTTTTTGGATTTCAAGAGAATGAAAGATAAGAAAAAAAAAAAAAAAGAAAAAGAAAAAGAAAAAAGGATAGGTGTTTGATCAGAAGAGTCCTCCCAAGGGTCTTTGATTAATGATCAATTTTTTTCTTCGTGGAATATGAATCTAGAAAAGAGGATAGGTTCATGACATTCAGAAAGGTGTGTGGGAATTTCCCCAAAATAATTGCAACAATTGAGCATGAGAGCCAAATGAATCAAAAGATTCATGTTTGGTTCGAGAAGGGATTGACGAAGTATGTTGGATAAGGATTCCAAAGTCAAGGATTGACAAAAATAAATAAATAAATAAAAAGAAAGGAGAAAGAAACGTGAAGCAAGTTGCATTGAGAGAACCTGTTATTGAACTTAGAACATTGATGCAGTTAACCAGCCGATCACAAAGATTATCTAAAAGGACTGTTCCCCAATCGCTGAAGTAGCATACAAAAACATTAGACATGATTATTATAAACTATGGTGAAGATAAAAATGCAACCCATTACGAAATCAAAATTGAACATAGCATAGCATGACAACCTTTTAAAGTTAAGTTCACGAAATCCCGCAGCAAGGATTACCTGCCGAGAAGAATATAAGGAATAAGCTTATTACTATTAATAATGTAATCACTTAACAACGCCAATTACACGATAACAAGCCAGGATTACCATATCAAGATGTGTGTCAACCATTAGACGTACTAATGGAGCAGTGATATGTTCCAAATACGATATAGGACTTAAAAGAGCAGCTGCTTCAACTTTGTTGGCTATGTCTGGCTGGGTCAGAGCAGCAAAAGACATGATTGTTCCCTGCAAACAAAGATAAATGACGATGTAGCAAGAGCAACAATATATGATTTCAGATTAAGAATCTCATAGAAGAGATATGAGACCTGTGAGTGTCCAACAACATAAATTTTCCTGTTTGTCAATGAATTTATGTAGTTAAGCATTTCTGCAAGATCGTACAGAGCCAACTCTTCCCAACTCCAAGTCCAAAATTCCTACAATCAGAATATATTAGAGTCAGACATAAAAGAAACTAAATACGCAATTTATGTTAAATTACTTCCAAGATTTTCCTGAGATGCTTATGGACTAGTAGTCCACAGAAAGTATAGCGCACAAATTTGAGACAAACAGGCTTTGGCAAATGAAGACAATTAGGATGAAGCCAAATGGTCTTTTAAGATAATCTGTCGTGTAACTGCTGAACTCCATAAAACCTCCTTCACACAAGTGTGAAGTTTGAACCGCCAAATTTGACTGCATGATACTCTCCAGCTCAATGCATTGAGCATGGATGAGCTACAGCATGTTTGTCACATTATTTAACTTTCTAGATACATGCAATACACCCACAACACAATGAGGAAACCCTTTCTATTAATATGTTCTTTCTCTGCATTCAATTAACATCTCACACATCTTAGGGATTTTGTAATAAAGTAATGTATGAATACCTTCTCATCCTCTGATAGGGATGTATGCCCATGACTCCAACGTGTTCCACGCACATTTCCTATCCATACATCAAATCCATTATCTGCAAGAATAAAGCCTAAAGATTGTCTAGCAGAATTCAAAAACCATCCATCGCCACCCTGCACATGCACCAGTTTAGACAATGAAAGGTATGAAAAGCTAGTGGTAGGAACCCCTTATCTGTGAGAATGATCCCAGGCTACAGAACTATTCAAAATTTACCATCCATGTTTCAAAATATGCAGTTACTAATCTCGTAGACAAGAAAATTTATGGATAATTGGATCTTGCCAAGCATAGAAATGTTGTACCAAGGAATGAAACTCAAAAAGACTATTCAGTATACTTTGAGATGTGTAAAAAGAACATGAAAAGAATCTCACTTGGAAAGACAAGAAAACAGACACCAGTAGATTAAAAAGAGAGAGACAGAGACCAAAATATAAGATAGGGCCTTGGCTAAAATCTGCCTCAAGGCTTTATGGCATTCATCTTACACTACCAATTCCTTAAGATACAACTGGAAAGCATGTTTGTACTATTAGACTGTAGAAGTTTAAGGTAAATATCGACCAGAATCTTAGTTACTTTTTCTGGGAAGATAGTCATGTCACCTAGGGGCTATACTGATCTTCTCTTTATTATTCCAATGTTATCAAATAAGAGATGAAAATAGCCATTTCACTATAATATCAAGAGATGGGGGCAGTTGAAAATTACAACGAAAGGAGATAAGTCCCAGTAGTATAAAAGATATCAGGCAACGATATCCATCCCCTAGCTATTGCTGATAGAGTTAGACCATAAAAGGGTAAAGTGATCCACCAAATAAGGTTACAACATTGCAACCGTAAGAAGACTCACCATGAACAGTCCATGGAGGAGCAAAATTGGAGGGCCTTTTTGCTTTTCCAAATCTTCATCACGTGAAGATACACGTTGCAGACCTAATAAAAAGCCATCCTTCGTTTCAATCTAAGAAATTTATAAGAAAATCACGTCCGTCAGTACTGCACAACCGTACAAGTGCACTACTAAAAGCACAATTCATCAGCCCAGTCTGCAATAATGGATAGCATTCCTCAGAACTCATGCGAATGATAATAAATTAAAATAATAATGATAATAATAATAACAACAAAATTATACGGTAGAAATGCGTTAAAGCTCCAAATAGCTAATGAGAAATTGATAAAATCAGAGATCTAAATACGAGTCAAATTCAATCACATTTCTTAGCGTATTATCTCTATCCCTGTTCTTTCGATTACAAACACAAAGAACGATACAAATGCATCGGCTTATCCAGAAACTTGACAGAAACAAATCAAACGAGGAAGAACGTCGAATTTAAGAATAAAAAATAAATTCATTCCATCATTCTCACCTCAGGAAACACAATAAACAAGAAACTCAAAAAAAAAAATATCAAACAAGAAGCATTAGAACCAATTAGTTGACTAAATCCATTCCAGTTTCTCCACTTGAAACAGAGCGATGAACACTATTACTGTCTCATTTCACAAATAATTCCTAATCAACACCGTCCACTAATTAATCGACCAAACATAGAAGAGAAATGAATGAAGCAGAGTACCGTATGCTCGGCGCAAGGATAGCCAGCAGGTCGAACGAGTTGAGAGCACAAGGACTTGTAGTCGGACAGAGCGACGGAACGGTAGGAGGAATCGTCGCCGGAGTAGAGGGGGAAGAAGTAGAGAAGAAATATCAGAGCCATCAATGGCCTCGTCATCTTCGAAACAAAGGTTGACCTTCAAGCGACAGTGAGCAAAATTAGTTAGCAAAGAGATAAACTGTTCTTTGTATATTATTTGGGGAAAGATGAACGGAATCAGTTGGTGGCTGTGCCCACGCGCCCACTCGCTCATGAAACCGCTTGTAGCTTATTTGTTTCTTGGGGAAGGCGTGATTTTAATTTAGAAATACCTATTTTTTAATCAAACTATCGTTTAAAAAGGAAAAACTTTTAAAATTACGTAAGTAACGAAAATATTTATAAATATAGCAAAATTTTATTATTTATGTTTGATAAATCATGATAAATTATTATCTATATTTATTTATGTTCTATTACAAATAAATTAAAATATTTTATTATTATTTATAAATATTTTAAATAATTTTATTATTTAAAATAATTTTCGTAAAATTCAATAATTGGGTGATAATTTTGTTTTGTTTTTAACCTAATATAGTCTGGGAGATTTATTAACTTGAATACAAATTCAAAATATCACTTTAGTTTATGTCTCACGCATCCTTCAATATTCGTTAATATTTTAGCTACATGCACCATTAATTAATCTTATAAGATGATTATATATTTCAACCATATTTAATTGTGTACTAAGAAAATATATAACATCTTAAATTTGAGATACGTATTTAATAAAAGAGTATAAGCTTTCTTTTTCCATAAGTGTGGAAACTTGAAGCTAAATAGACAACTTTTAGTAGGGGAAAAAAAAAAAAAAAGAAGAATGAATGAATGAAAAACTTATGTTTAATATATGAGTTTGTTTATCCCAAGTTATCAAATTTGTAGCACTAGATCCACGAGTTTCATTAAACTCTTCATATGTATTTTAACCTTTTTAATCGTGATAAACTAAAATGATTAAATTAATATCTATGGAAAACCTAACTAAATTGAATAAAGCACACACTCTCATTATCTTTTTAGTCGAAGATTTGATCATTCACATTTGGGAACATATTCAAAAGTACTTCATGTTGTACCTAAAAACAATAATATTAATAAATAATGAGGTTGTATTCAAATATAGAAAAATGAACTAAAATATTTGCAAATATAGCAAAATTTCACTATCTATCTACGATAAACTGATAAACTGCAATAGACTACTACTATCTTTATCTCTAATGTGTCTGTATGTGTCATGAAAGACACAGATAGTAAATTGCGGTTTAGTGCAAATAGACAGTAATATTTTGTTATTATTTTTAAATATTTTTAGCAGTTTTATTATTTTAAATAATTTCTTCAAATAATATTTTATATTAATAATTTGATAAAATCACAATGAGGGGGGGGGGGGGGTTGGAAAGTGTCCTTCGATGGTGTGGTGGTTGCCGCCAAGTCGCTCGAGATTCAAATTGAAAATGGACCCGTCGTTTGTATCTCCATTGGGTATGGGTGCTGCGGTTCATGATCATCAAGGGGTTGCAGTAGTTGCCACTTCCTTTTTCCAGAAAATTGCCATAGATGTTCTTGCCACTAAGGCATGGACACTTCTTCATGGGCTCAAGTAGGTGGAAGAGTTAGGTCTCACCCATGGGTGGATTGAGCCTAATTGGGATATTTAGTCATGTAGCACTGGTTGCACTTTCATTTGAAAAAATAGTAAAATACGAAACTGTTTTGAAATATGGCAAAATTCATAGATAGTATGTGACTCACTTTTATATTAATTCTAAAATGCCCTCAACAACTTTTTAATTAGAAAAATAGTAAAATACGAAACTATTTTGAAATATGGCAAAATTCATAGATAGTATGTGACTCACTTTTATATTAATTCTAAAATGCCCTCAACAACTTTTTAATTACACGGTAATTAATCTGGAAACTTTCTTAATTAGATTGTAATTAGTTTATCGAATATATAATGGGGTTCTATTGATATCCTTTCTAACTTTCAGCGTCAACCAAGTGCCTCTTTCCATGTGGTTAATTAAAGTTATATTGAATTCTCAAATTTTGTTGATCTTCTATCTTCAAAAGTTCTTTTAAAATTTAAATCTCATATTATATTAATTTTCATTACTGACTTTCTCATAAGCCTTTTAAATTACATTATAATTAATCCGACAACTTCCTTAATTAGATTGTAATTAATTTATCGAATATATAATGCGGGCACTATTGATATCCTTCCAAATTTTTAGCGTGACTAAGTGTCACACCCCTTCCCAGATTGCCTACATAACCTGAAAGGAGATGTGAGGACAGTATACATCACCTCTCTTGTGACGCATGCCATCCATTTCTACAAACTGATCCTGTGAGTTCACAACATACATATTGCTCCTTCATACATCTAAAACCATAACATATAGGAAGTTATAAACATGTCGATAATTCAAATTTACAACTCATCCATAAGGCACTTATACAAACCATATTTCAACTCCCCGTAAATGTACAACTAAGTCTACATGCCACCTATATAAGGTTTTACATACATACAACTCTTTAAAACAGGACAAATTTCTGGAAACTCGAAGCTTAAGCAAGGCGAGTTAGAGTAGGCAAAGCACCAAGAACGTCCTTGCTACCTGGAGGGGAAAGAAAACTTGAAAACATAAGCTACCAGCCCAGTGAGTGACTAATTTTTAATAAACTAATTTTAGTACGAAAATCATCAGGATTTAAACAAATTCTGACTGCATGAGTAAAACATAGAATCATCTCATTTTCATTGATTAAATCACGTTTAAATGCCCTTATCAAATCATACATGGTTTTTCAGCAATTCGTAAATAAAACAGTATGGTTACAATACTTCTCCTTAGTTGAGGCGGAGCAAAACTCAACACCCCTATGTCGAAAACAAATAAGGCTCGATGCGGAGCAGAACTCAACGCACCAGCATATAACCTCTATGTGCACATAGGAACATGGCGGGTTGCGCAAGTACCTTCTCCATGCCCTTTAGTACTAAGTCCTGGGGAAACTCACGTGCCTTCTCCATGTCCATCAGCACTGAGTCTCCTCTAAAACAGTTCATATACAAATCTTTCATGAGAAAACAAGGCAATTCATAAATCAATAACATTTCATAAACATACTTTTCAATACCGCTTAACAAAACATAAACTATGCTTTGTAAATTGATTGATCACAAAATCATAAATAACTTAGAAAACCAAACTAACATGTACAACGAAATCATAAACAAGAAAAGTGTCACTCACAGCTCTTTCTAGGCCTTGAGTGAATTATACGCCTTCCCTATCTCCTCTTGACCTGAAATAAACATTTTTCCTTACATTACACTTCCTTTACTTGATCATTTAGTTTGCATAATTAAATTCGAATCATGATTCATCACCGAGCCTCCCCCTTTTTCCAAAGTAAACTTAATAAGCAAGACTACTAACGAAACTCCCACATTCCAGCGAGATTACTAGCGGAACTACCAATAGGACACGATACTAGTGACACTAGGATAAGCGAGACTAGCGTGATTTACCTGACGAGCGTTACCTAGCGAGAGTCAGCGAGATTTGTGAGACAAAAAGCTCCTCTGTATCCCCAGCGAGATTTGTCTCGCTACTCACTCTCCAATTCTCCGGGATATCAGCTTCCTAACGACACCCGACAGCAGAGTTTCCTCCTTTCCTTTTGTTCTCACTTCTGTCGATTAAAAGTCATATTTCCAGCCAAATTTAGAACTTCTTTCCTTCTATAAACTTGTAGAGAAATATGTTTTCTAGCTTACCTCAAATTTTCGTGGCTTAACTTGTCTCTGTTCGTCAGATATTGTAAGATTTCTCTGTACTACTACAGATTGCACATAAATTCCTTATCAGTAACTTCCAGCTAAAGGTTTACATGTTTCTATTCCATTGCAACTCAAACATCCTTCATAAAAGTTGTTCAGAATTGAGTTAACTTACTAACCTTAAAATTTCAGCCTTAGACTCGATCTAAAAATGAAACCAACTTAAGCTCTCGAAAATGTCTAAAAATGATAAAATATCAAAATTACTCACCTATATATATTGCCGATTTAACTCTCTTAGGTAGGCTGGCGCGCAGGGTTTTCTTTCTCAATTCAAGGTAAGACATTCAACGCAGTCTACTATCAACACCCTCAGCAGATAGCCACCCTCAACTCATGGTGCCCTCAACGCCTCCTACCTTCAACACATACAACTCAATCAATTATACCCGTCTTCAACGCATGGGGACTTTAACGCATGGCAACCTTACCAATGCATGGTAGGTCAAAATATTCCTTCCCCGCCAATGATCAACTTCTCTTCCAGCGCATGTGACTGCTTCAGCTCATAACTCTTCGTGATTTCGCCTTCAACGCATGGCCACTCAAAAGAAAAATACTTTTTTCTGCTTTTATCGACGCATAATTTTAGCTCTTCCCCTCTCGGCTACTTTTCCTCTAGCAACGCATAACCACCATTACATTTGCCTTCTCCCAACACTTAGTATTATAAGCCAAGCCAATGTTTACATTAAGTGCCTCTTCGATGCAGTTAATTTTCCATAAATTTCATGATTTAATTTAAAAATAATCTAAATTAGTATCTCAACTATCTTATATCTTTAAAAGTTGTTATAGATTCTCAAATTTCGTAGATCTTCTATTTTTAAAAGTTGTTTTGAAATTTAAAATCTCATATTATATTAATTTTCCTAGCTGACTTTTTATATTTTTATTATAATATTCCAATTTTGTATTTTGATTATCTTTTATTTTCAAAATTTGTTAATTTCAAATCTATCTTCTATTTTCAAAGGTTGATTTGAAATTTAAAATCTCATATTATATTAATTTTCTTAATTGACTTTTTATATTTATATTATACTTTCTCTTAATCTTAACTAAAATACATGGTTTTTAAAATTATTTTTATCATTATCCCTATTATAGATTTGTTTTAAACATAAGATTTGATATTACATCCATTCTTTTTATTATTATTAATTCTTCTTCTTTTAAATTTGGAATTATATTATCTTTGTTTTAAATTTGTTTTTCATAGGATTTAGTTCATACCTTTCTCATTTTAATTCACATAATCAGCCTTATATTTCATTAAATGGGACTATAAACGAGCATAGTCAACATGTAGTTAAATGTCCAATAGTTCTTTCATTGTTCTTATTTTGTTTCCTAGCTTGTAAAGGCTAGATTAAGGGTTTTGTTCAATGGTAAGTGGGATGAAAATAACCCCTATCATGACTTACGATTTTATGAACTTATCACTCTCGGATAGATAACAATCGGAGCAAACAAATTTGATTGAACATTGTACACTATCGGGTCTCAATCTCAAATGAAGGTTAATGAAGCCTTTCTCTTCGGTTATTGATTTCGAAGTGATGGATGGAAATGGATTTTGGCTTTGGGAAAGACGAGATAACTGATGGGTTTCAATTTTGAACTTTGATTGGCATGCGTCTCTATTTTTTTGGTGGGTTTCGTGTTGAATATGGTTTGACATTGGGAAGGTGAATTGGGTAGTGGTTTTTGGCACACTAAAGGTATGTTGGTCGGTTTTAATTAAAGTGTATGTAACAATCTCTTAATAAGGTAGTAGATTTTGGCTTTAGGAAGATGAAACAGTGACTTTTAATTGTGAACTTTGGTTGACATGAATCTATGTTCATTGGTGAGTTTCATGCTTAGTAAGGTTTGGCATTGAGAAGATGAATTGGTTGTGGTTTTCGACAAATTAAAGGTACGTTGGAATGTTTTAATTAAAGTGTATTTAACAATCTTCGTTAATAAGGTAGTAATATTTTAGTTGAATGATTGAGGGGTAATTTAGATTTTTATTCGTAATTAATCATTTTTTTAATTCTTTTTGCCATTTCTTAAAAAAAAAAAAAAAGAAAGAAAGAAAAAGAAAAAAGAAAGCTGGTTTGCTATTTTTCCAAATGGAAAGTTAAAATATGTTATTTCTCTTGTTAGCCCGAGTTTGATTCCCATAAGTTGGTTAGCGTCATTCATGATAATCTTTTGGTCCATTTTGAGATTGAGATTATTTTAGAGGAGATTAAGGAGTGATTGGTTAGAGCTCGTATTGAGGATGTTAATTACATTAATCGGGATTGTAACAGGATTGCTCATAGTCTAGCTGAGTGGACTCGTACTAATGCAATGTGTGAATTTTGGACCTCTATTATGCCCTTGTAGCATCTGCCGCTGTTTCGTCATTTGTTGTCATCATTCCATCATCCGTTGTTGTTTCGTTGTCCGCTGTCATGCCACTTCTTCTTCCAACATTGGTTTTCTTCTAACGTTGTTTTGTCATCTGATTTTCTTCCAACGTCATCTACTACTATTAATTTCTTCCGGCGCTACTGTGAGTTTTAATTACTATCTTGAATTTCATTAATCAATTTTGATTTCTTGAAAATTTTTTAATTAATATCTTGAATTTGATTAACCAATTGCGATTGCTTGAAAAAATATATTCTTATGATTGAATTTGATTAATAAATTTTGATTGGTTGCAAACTATATTCTAGGAATATTCGAAACATTAAGGACATGCATTTAAGCATATTGAAATTGATTGTTTTGAGTTTTGTTATACTTATGGTTAAACTTAAAATATAAGTTTGAATTATATTTCTAAATTTGAGGATTAGAATGCTACAAATAATTTGAGGATTAGAATGAAATATCAACGGTTGAATCCAAATTGCATTCTAATATGTGTTACTAAAATTGATAACTTGTGATATATTATATTGACTATCCTGCAGTTATGTAGTCACTTAAGAAATATCAACAGTTGAATCCCAATTGCATTCTAATATATGTTACTAAAATTGATAACTTGAGGTATATTGTATTGATTGTCCGGCCGTTATGGTAGTCACTTAGATGTTTTGATATTTTTGGAATATTAGAGAAACACTAATCACGTGCACTTAAGCATATTGAAATTGATTGTTTTGAGTTTTGTTTAAGTTTAGTGTTTAAGTTAAATTAAGATAGTTTATGTTTTTGTTTATTTTAAGTGTTGATAAGTTCAGTTTATGTTAAGGGTGGCCTCCATTTTATTTCACTTTCTTATATTTGCTTATTGTCTCATAAATATAACATGGTTTGTCTCATTGGCTTCATTTGCTTAGGTTATATATAATGGATAAATCGTGGATACAAAAATAAATAAATTATCTAACGAATATAAAGAAGGTGTTGATGATTTTGTAAGTTCGCTCAAATACATTTAAGTGGTAAAACTTTTATATGATGTCCATGTGTTAAGTACGGAAATTATAAAATGTTAAACACTAATGAAGTGAGAAACCACTTATTAATATATGATATTGACCAAAGATATGGTAACTGGATATGGTATAGAGAAAAATATTTTTTATTTGTAAGCATTGTAGGTGTAGTTGCACAGTCTGCTAGACATAGATCTTCATTCCTCATTTTTTAGTCACTCAATATATGAAAATTGTCCCTGATTCTTCATTTAAACAAGATAATTACAATAAGAAAAACAAAACTTAAATACAAGGGTTAACTTAAAAAACATAAAAGATAAATAGATAAAACAATTTTAAATATTCTCAAAATCAAAAGAAACACTTGATATGCCATCATTTGTGGTGTTTTCTCTTAAGAGATTCAAAGAACTCCGCCACATCCAAATTTGTCATATTGGATGAGCCAAATATATCATTATCCTGTTATGCAAAATTTGCTTCCACATTTTTTTCCTTTTTCTTTCTTTTTTCCTTTTTCTTTCAGGAAAGCTTGATAGTGATCAACTAGGTGTTTTAATGTACGACAAACACGAAACCAGTATCCAGTCATCCTGCATCGGAAGCCATCTTTTGAATTTTTATCTTGTGGAACTTTTCCTTTATGATCATCATTTCGAGTGGTTCTTTTGAAATTTGGATGATTAGAATGACTACCACGAAAATAATAATTATTTCTTCCTCTGCCACGGTCACGACCACGACCACAACCACGACCTCGACCATGATTATTAAAATTTACAACATTCACTTAAGGGAATGGTGTTGTTCCAGTTGGTCGAGATTCATGGTTCTTCATCAATAGCTCATTATTTTGTTCAGTCACGAGAAGACATGAAATTAATTCAGAATATTGTTTAAAATCTTTCTCTCGATATTGCTGTTGCATGAGCATATTCGAGGCGTGAAATTTAGAAAATGTCATTCTCCAACATATCCGAATCAGTAATTTTCTCTACGCATAACAACAATTTTGAATTGATTTTAAATAATGCGGAGTTGTAGTCACTTACTGATTTGAAATCTTGGAGCCTCAAATGTATTTCAGTTTTTTGATGATCATATGTCTGTTTTAAATTCTTCCACAAAATACATCTAGATGCCATGAACTTGGGAGAAACAATTAAAGAGGGAAATGCAACATCCATTCAGGAAAAAGCAAAAGCTATGATTTTCTTTCACCATCTTCTCCACAAAAGGTTGCAAATTCTATTTTTGTAAGATTTGTCATGATAACACTTCATAACCTACCTTCAACGAGAAAACAGCAAGAGCTCGTGCTGATAACGTGTTGTAAAATTGAGGAGCAAAATAAAAGAAAAACGAGAACACGAAAACCGAAAAATTATAATATTAAAATAACAAAATAATAAAATAATATAAAAGTAATTAAAATAACCAAATTAAATAAAATAAACTTAAAATAAACTAAAATAAAAAAAATAGAATTTTATGAAAAATGAAATTTCAAATTTCACCAATCTTTTCTTTTCTTTTCTCTCTAATGTGTATGCTACAATATCCATGGAAAGCCTCTATTTATAGGCAATTTGGCAAGTAGCTAATGAAACTTCATGGCTATTAAAGATGTGTCTTTAGGAGACAGATAACCTTTATTTACTAAGCTTGGCTACACAGTGAACATATATTTACAAATATAATATTTATAATAATTTCATTTTTTAAAACATCCAATACATATACATACATATCCTAAAACTTTTATACCACATCTACCTCATTTTTCATATTCATTATACATTAACTTAAAACAAAAATACAATTCTATCCATTTAATTACTTCATTTCATAACAAATATTTATAAATTACACCCAATAAAAAATAAACTTAATTAAAATTTAAATTTTTACACTCAATAAAAAGTAAACTCAATTAAAATTTAAACTTTTATTATAAAAATATTTATTTAAGCCACATGCGATGGTTATATATACCCACACGAGAGAAAAGATAAAAATATCCATTTAAATTGTAATAGCATTTTTATATAGCAATATTGTAACCAAACTAAAGGTTAAATTATAAATTTAACAAAATTTATTAGTAGTCATAGACTCTTTAGATAATAAAATTACACTGATAAATTCTACTATTATTAATAGACTCTTTAGATAATAAAATTACACTGATAAATTCTACTATTATTAATAGACTCTTTAAATAATAAAATTACACTGATAAATTCTACTATTATTAATATAATAAATTCTATTGTTAATGAAGACAAAATTGAATACTATATTCGCAACTTTCTCTTTTAATAGATTAATATAAAAGAAAATGTTAGTATCTAAAATATTGATAAAAATATCAATAAATATTTCTAAAAAATATATGAAAACAGAATGATCTAAAAAGATTTAAATGAATTAAGTAAAACATTTTATACTCTTTGTATAGCTTTCTGCCATTTTATTGCCTCCCTTTTCAATGTTTCATTGCATTCTTTTATGATATATAATATGTGGGAACAGCTAAAACTTACATTTAACTTTATTTTCCTCATTACTTGATAATATATCAAACAAAAGACAAAACCTTCTAACTGATCAGATCCTTCAATTTCTCTATAATTATCAAAACAACCCCCTTAAGGGGAAAAAAAAAATTATTAAAAACTCATTATTTTTTACATTTCAGCCTTGGTAGGCTTCAGATCCTCCCCTCCGGCTTTTCCCTCTTCCTCAATCTTCACCACCTTGGCTTCTCTCTTCTTCTCTTGAGGAAGCTTAGGCACAATGACCTTTAAAACCCCATTCTCCAAGTGGGCCCTAATCCTTTCCACGTCAGCATTGGCGGGCAGCCTGAATTGCCTCCAGAACCTGCCCGAGGAACTCATCCTCTCTGCCCGGTGCCACCTCTCTCCTTCCACCTCAGCCTCTCCCTTCATCTCTCCACTGATCCTCAGCACTCGATTTTCCTCTACCTCGATCTTCAAATCCTCCCTCTTTACTCCTGGAATGTCCATCCATATCACGTGCTCTTCATTCGTCTCCTTCCAATCCGCACGTGCCACTGCCAGCGTGTCCACCGCTGATTTCGAAACGCTTAGTGGACTCTGTTCTAGGATCCGGAACGGGTCCTCTGTGTAGCCACCTGTCACAAGACGGACATTAAACATTATTCAACCCCTCATTCCATAATAATTTTAAATTAATTTTGGATCAAGTTAGATTTTCAAATTTAGACTATAAGTTTGAATGAGTTTAATTTTTATCGTTTATCAGCTTAATTTCTACTACTATTATAGGTGTGATAGTCTAATTTTAACCCTTATAAAAATTAGTCAAATTAAAAGAATTGAATTCTTCACCAAAATATTGTAAAAAAATCTTTTTTAACAATTTTCTAGTTTTTAAAATTTGATTTAATTTTTTAAAAATTATTAAAAATAGATAATAACGCATAAAATTTGATTTAATTTTTTAAAAATTATTAAAAGATAGATAATAACGCACATAATATAAAAGTGGTAAGAGATCTTGAAAGGTTCAGAAACTAAAAATTAAAAACCAAAATCTTTGCATATTTATTAAGTAATCATTTAAATTGCTCAATTAGAAAAAAATAAGTACCACTCTTTTTTTATAAAAAAAAAATTATCAAAATTTGCTTTCATTTTGGAAAGCATCTCAAAATCTAGATGTAGGCTTAATTTTTTTTATTACGGTTTACATTTACATTATTTTAAAGTAAAATAGATGGATTGTTAGCCAATTTTTTCTTTTTTTGAAAAAAACATTTCTAAAAACTATATCTCTTTATATTTGAAAACAGTAGTAAAAAATAGGTAACATAACAAAAAATTTAATTCTAAATAAGATTTATATACTTAATTTTTTAAAAATTAAAAATTTTCTTTCTCAAGAAATCAAAAACAGAAAATTAAACTAACCATTTCTTTGTTAGTTTTTGTTTTTTTGAAATTATAACAATAGGCACTATTTTCACCTCTAAATTTCTCTTTCTTTCTTCCTTCCTCATCATCATTTGAGGGTCATTCGAGGGTCTATCTTCTACTAAAAATTTAAGAAATGAAGAACTAAAAAACAAAAAACAGGATGACTACTAAATAATTAGTAACCCAATGAAGCCGAAGCAAGTCAAAAACTGTATCCTAATTTCTAAATGGGTATTAACTCACTACAAAATTGTAATCGCTCCAACTAGTTAATTGACCAAATGAATTACATTTTTTAGAAAAAAGAGACGATCAGGTAAGAATGTATTACCCGGCTGCATGAGATCCCATACGGAGCGATAGGGCATCAGAGCGTTAGCTTGTTGATTAGCGAAAAACAAAAACAGTAACAATCCAAGTGGAAGAATGAGGAACAGCAGGTTTCTAGGTAAGCCCATCATCGCCATACTTCTTAATTTATGTATTTTGGGTAAATATTTGAGGATGGAGGAAGGGTTTTTATAGATGGTAAGGCCAATAATTTGTGGATATAGCTTTGGTTATTCCACACGTACGTAGATCCCTCTAGACAACACTACCGCCTTCTAGAACTTGAACAATCAGCGCAGCACATGACAGCTGGCCTTTCCTTTTTGACCTTTTCTCTTTCTTTTAGGTTCAAAATTACTTGGTTAACACTTAACTCTAAGTTTATAGATTGATTAAGGTTTGTTTAGTTAAAATTGAGAGTTATAATTTATGAGATTTTTTACTACGTGAGCCAAATTATTACATATATGAAGACCAAATTGTTATAAATTAAAGTTTGTAGACTAAATTATTACAAAGTGATTTTTACCCTTTTTTTTTCCTTTATTGTAAGTTGAATTTATAATAATTACAAGTACAGTTCTTGTATAGTTTTCATTTGTTTTACTGTAAATTTTTGGATAATTGTTTTAAATGATAAAATTGTTGAAAATATTTTAACTCGTTTGGTTATATTTTAAAATAATTTTTAGTTTTTAATGTTTATATATGTTTATATTTTTTTAAAATAATAACTGAAATTTATTATATCTGTTATGATATTATTTAGTTTAAGTAAAAGAATGTTTCATTTGAATGTTCAATATTTCACTAACAAAGATGATTATTATGGGTAAATTTGGACCAAAAGAGTAAAATCCACCTGAAGAAGATAATTGGGCCAAAATAGCATTTAGCCCAAAGCAGATTCCAAATTCAAAATCTTAATAGGATAAAGAAATAAAACCTAGAAAGGACGAGTTCTATCTCATCACAATTATTTTGAGTTTTAAGCTTACAACTTCTTCTAACTTAAACATTGGAGCATGTATAGTAATCGCCACACATGTGTGAAGATTATCTCTTTTGTTTTGTAACCTAATTTTCTTTTCCAAACAAACAAATTTATCATTACTATCCTTTAAGGGTCGAGACCTGAACCTTGAGTAAATTTCAACATCAACAAATATTTTTAACTTTAATGAATGTTACAAAATTTTAAAAATTATATTTGAACAAAAGCTCCAAATGATGGAAGTTGGGAGAACAATGAGTGTGATTATTTTTTAAAATTTTTTTTTCTTTTCTTTCTTTCTTCGAGTACATGAGTGTGTTTATTTTAAAAAAAAATAATTATGTTGGATAGCACTTTTAAGGATAATAATTAAGTGTATAACAATATTTAAAAAATGTACAAATATAGCAAAATCAATCACTGATAGAATTTATCACTAATAGACTCCTACTAGCAATATGGTCTATCATTGATAGACTCATACTAATGATATGGTCTATCATTGATAGATCACTACTAATCATATGGTCTATTATTGATAAACTTTGAGAGTAGATTTTAAATGTTGTTGTATCTGTAAATTTTTTTGTATTGTGTTATATTTACAAATATTTTAGGCCTAATTGCTATATTTGTAATTATCCTTTTAAAAACTATATTGGATTATTTATGTAAATGTATTTTTTACGTGAACTTTACACTCTTTAAAATGGTTTGAAAAATTGCACTTCACTAACTATAAAATCAATTTTACTATTATTATAACTTAAAAAGAACTATTTATAACCAATATTAAAATCGAGGGTAAAATAGGCATGTGCTAGAAAATGAAAAGTAAAATGGCTATGTAAATGTTTCTCCACTGTATATAGAGAGAGATAAATATTCTCAAACAAATATTAATAATATTTTAAAGTCTACTCATCTACAGGACTTGTCAGGAGATGTCTTTCAAAATGCATTGTCAAGGGATGTTGTAGTTAAATAATATGCCAATAGGCAATGTTGATGTTAACCAAAATGTGGATAAAATGTTTTTGAAAAAAATTATAAAAACAAAAAACAAAATAAATTATTTTAATTAATAAATAAACGTATTGTGCTTTATATGGGTATGTTGATTATTTATATGTTGTTTGTAATAAAATCATTAGTGACATTTTTTTTTTCAAATTTTGTATATTTTATGAAATTTTTGACAATATAATGAAAATGTCGATGTATCCCTCATATTGATGTTGGATCTATAAAAGTGTAAAAACATCGATAAAGAAGTCGACATGTCAACAAAAACTAAAGTTCCATTTAGGATTGTTATAGCTTTAAAATAATTGTTGACAACTATACGTCTAGAAAAATCAACTGTGAATAGTAGTGAAATAGTGTTTGATAAATTTTAATTCTAAATTATGAAAAATTAGTTATACCTTACCGAATTTGGTAAATTAATTATTGAACTAGTGTAATTTAGTTATATAAGCCAAAAATCTTATTATTTCTATTATTATTATATTAATAATTAATTTAAATTTTTTAATAATATTTTTATTTACAATTTTATATGATTTAAATTAAATTAATTTTGTTTAATCTAGATTATTCAATAAAAATAAAAAAAAAATAATTGTTATAAAAGATTCAATCAGTTAAATTTTGAAAATCAATGTGACAAAATATATTAATAGAATCATATATTATAATATATTTATTTAAATGGTTAAGAAGGTAATAAATTTTTAGGAAAGCTAAATTTGAAAGTCAGTATTTATAAACTTTTATATGTTAGTTAAAATTTAAGTGATTCTACCAAACTAATAAACAAATTGTTTACCCACTAGAATAAACAGTTAAGATTTTTCCTTAATCACCTCTTAAGAATGCAAACACAATTTCGTAGGTTATTTCTTCAAGAGACTAGAACCAATTAAGCAATAAATGCTAGTTCGGTTTAGGAGTTTTGTAATTAGTTTCTTCAAAAACAACATTATTACTGTTCTGGATTGTTTCACATGTTTTTTTCCGCATATAAAACCCAAAGATTAGAGGACTTAAAAATCTATCCAAATTTGATTTTTTTAAGAAATAAATTAAAGAGGAACTTCAATTCCATGGCCCTTTCGTGAACGTGAACCTAAGCCATCACCACATTTGGTAACTTTGATCCCAAGCAAATCATTTCGACAACATACTAGAAGCTTCCCATCTCAATTGTGACAAATTAGATGTAGACTAATGTCACGTGTGAGAAAAACGTCCCAACAAATCGCACCACAGACACCCTTGATTTGTCTAGTATCACCAAGGATGGGTCAAGGAGAAGGGGCCAACTCAACACTAAGCCTGGCACACGCGAGTACCCATGGTGTCGGACAAGGCTGCTCAAGCCATTGGGCCATGCCCTTGCCTCAGGCGTGTGCCTCAGTCAAAACCCGACACCCCATCGAGTGTCTAGACGGATGCCCATATGTGCATGCACATGGCGGAATGGCTGTGCAACTAACCACGGATGTAAGAGGCTGCACGCCAACCTGCACAAGGATGCTTGACGTGCGTGTCCCACGCATGACCAAGGCGCACCCCTAACAGAAGCCTCGCCTGCGCACCCCATGGATGCCAGTCGTGTGCAGCAAGGGCATGTGCCTACCGTAAGGCTTATGTGCGCGCCCCACAGATGCCCGAGGCACACGCCCTTTGACAGCTCTACAAGCGGCCCCTTGCACAGCCGTGTGCTCGACAGTGTCCTTAAGCGCACGCCAAGCTTCAGACGCATCAAGAGTGTCCCAGAATGTTCTAGAAGGATAGGGACAAGGCCAGAGGCATTGGAGAGGTGTGTCTGGAAGGACGAGCAGGCTGCTGGGCAAGGCCAATGCCTATGCCCTAGTGCCCGATTGTTCGAGAAGAGTCCCGATGGTGCTGGAGCACCCCGAAAGCCTCATGACTGGTCTGGATGGCCCACAACAATGCTGGAACATGTCGGACGTGTCTAGACGGTTCTAGAACTTTGCGTGACAGTCGAACACCTACCCGAATATGCTATAAGGTCCTCGATAGGTCTAGATGTCTCCAAGTCGAGCCTTATCTAGAAGAATCTAGGCTTGTACATAGAGAAAAGTCTAGAAGGGTCCATGATCGACATTATAAGTGAGTCATGCTAGGAGATGTCGGCAAGGCACCCCTATAAATATAGGAAGGGGGCCTCATTTGTAATCACCTTGGAAACATCCGAGAATCAAGTAATCCTAGCAACATTCTTAAAGGCTTGTGCCATTCTCTTCGATTGGTGAATATTCACTCAAACTCTCAAGTCCTCCTTGCCAAACACTTTCTTGCCAATTTCGTTGAGTCTAGGGAGGAAAGATCCTTAAAACCTTAAAAGGCTTACTTGGCGTGTCTTTGACATCAAGTTCACCCAAGTGCCGCACGGTTAGTTAGCTTGAGAAACTAACCATGTGACACTAAGCTTTATGTTTTTTATTCTTTCTAAGGATATTTCTATTTTGTTTTCTAAATTAGAGAAACTTGCTTCTATTTGAATGGAAAAATTTGTTCACACAAAAGTTGTTCTCGAATCTTATCTATTCAAGCATAATTTAGTAAATAAGACACAAACTATCTTCTTAAATATTGTTGGTTAGATCTCTTCTAATGTGCAAGGAAAAAAAATTACATTTTTCGTCTCTAGACACTACAACAAAAATTGGGTTACTTGACATGCCTACAATGTCAAGTAACAGAATACTTGACATTTTTAAAAGCGTTAAATAATCGACTGTCAATTAAAGTCATATTACTTGATACCAAAAAAACGTCAAGTGACATGTTTCTTGATATATCAAGTGTTGTTTCTCTTGACGTTTTTTATTTGTCAAATATCTTGTTATCTTGACACGAAATAATTGACAAGTTTATTTATTCTTGATATACTTTTAATGTCATGTATGCCTTTTTTTAAAAAAATTAAATATCCCAATTGATATTCTCATTTATTGCTTTGTATTCCGACAATACAATTTAATGAACGAAATAAATATTACATATTAAAGATCTATCAACTCAATATATCTACTAAAAATTCCATATATTAACATGTACATACCCAAAATAAAATATCAACAATTGCCTTTATATACACAACTCAACTTTCAATAAACACAAAAGTTAACTAATTCACTATAGCAACAGAACAAAGAAAGTGACAAATTGTTTAATAAGCAACCTATCAACAAAGTATATTACTTAATCTATACACAGAGCTTTGAAGTCTGAAGATCAAGATCTAGTTATCTACTTGGAGGGTCATATAGTCACTATTTCAAAACACCTGCATCAAATATATGCTTGCTTAAGTATAAAATAGAGAGTTTAGATATAAATGAGTCATACTTAAAAAAAAAGATTGCACAAAGTATAAAACCTATATTTACACAAACCACCAAATTGAGATGACCACGAGGTATTAAGTTCCTAGAATTAGAACAATGTAACTTTCAAGTTATAAGAAGCAGAATTATAGACAAAACAAAAAAAAAAAAAAAAAAAAAAAAGAAAAAGTTACAAGA
>QLSR01000454.1:891458-959437 GCA_031780015.1 Citrullus colocynthis | reverse complement strand
AAAAAAAAAAAAAAAAAAAAAAAACACCTCACAATTCACAACGCACCAGCCAATCATGCATGTCTACTCTTCCCCACATGCGTTTAGCGTGGTTTGATAAACGAACGAAAACCTACCTTTTTTTTCTTCTTCTTTAATTTAAAGTTAAAACATCCATTTTTTCGGTCTTCTAATTTTCTTTATAAAATTAAAGCATCTTTCGATTTTTTTTTTTCTTAAAAAAACAAAATGGTAAGTCATCAAGATTTTTATTTCTAAAGTAGAAAAAAAAAAGAGAGAAAAATTGTGAAAATAACTGAAATGATTATAGAAGAAAAGAGTGAAAAGTTTTCTTCCTGCTTATGCCTTAGGAAAAATTATGAAATCTTATAATTTTAGCTATTTTATCGAATACCACTATTTAATATATAGTCACTCCTCTATTTGGTAAAAGAGAGAAGAAAAAGAAATTAATGAGTCTGAATTACTACCAATTATTGCGAGTATGTGTATATCACAATTAGCATAAAACATGTACAGTTAATATGCTAAAAAGTCGAATTTATCACATTCATATTATTTACCATAAAAAGAAAATGTTATGCTTTCAAGAGTTTACTAGTCTATATAATTTTCAATTTTCTAAATTTTCTTTTCTGAAAAAGCATATTATTATTTATGAGAGTATTTGAAATTTCTATCCACATCATTTAATTTTGACAATTCTTTCCATCTTCCTTATTTAAAGCAACGAAGCTCAGCATATTTCGGCCTCACAAATAATAATGGCTTCCTACGCCATAATATTCTTCCTCATCTCCTCTCTACTTCTCCTACGGGCGGTTTCTGCTGTTGAGTACACCGTCACCAGAAACGCCGGCGGCACTCCCGGCGGCAACCGCTTCGACAGCCAAATTGGAGCTGATTACTGCCGGCAAACGCTGGTAGAAGCCAGTGGTTTTATCTGGAGCATTTTCCGGCAAAACACTGCCGCCGACCGGAGGAATGTGCAGAGTGTCAGCCTGTTGATCGACAGGGACTACGACGGTGTGGCGTTTGCGAACAACAACCGGATTCACGTCAGTGCCAACTACATCGCCGGCTACAACGGAGATGTGAAGAGGGAGATTACAGGTATTAAACTACCTTTAAACTCAAATTTATTCTATTTTGATGCAATAAGCTTTCAAAATTTATTTATTTTTTAATATATGTGTGGTGGAGATCTAAATATGTGACCTCGAGAGTAATAATATGTCAATTGAGCTATCACGTATTGACTCTAACAACTAAAATAGTAATTAAAATCTAAAATCGAAAATATTGTGAAAATTTCTGAAAAAAAATGATTAATTATATCTTTTAAAGTTAAAAAGGTTAAGATAGATATTTTCATATAACTAAAATAAGGTAGACAATATTTGACTACACGTAAGATGCATTTATCTTTGTGCATTTGACCTCCGTAATTATATATATAAAAAAGAAGTCATGATAAATTATGATTGCACAATTGGGTGATATGCACAAAAATTGGTATAGCTTACGAATATATATATATATATATATATATATATTCTTTTTATTTATACCTTTAGATCTTTACTGATAACTCCATGTTGATTTGATTTTTGTTTTGAAATTAAGTTTATAAACGTTGCTTTCACCAATGAATTTCTTTCCTGTAGGTTATTTATTTTTTAAGATGTTTTCATAATTCAAATCAAAATTTGAAAACTAAAAAAAAAATTATAAACTTGTTTTGGTTTTCCTTTTTAAAAAATTGAATTTGCCTATGAACTCAACATTTTTTTTCAAAAAAGAAAGGTGAAAATCACGATAACACAAAATTAGATTAAATTACAAGTTTAGTCGTTAAACTTAGTTAACTTGATATTAAACTCCTGAACATCTCTAATACATTCTTGCATCTCTAATACATTCTTGAACTTTTAATTATGTATCAAATAGGTATCTGAACTTTAAAAATATGTAATAGATTCGTAGACGTTCAGTTGTGTTGCAATATATTGTTGGGCTCCTTGACATATTCAAGAATTTTAAAACTAATTAAACTATTGTATAAAATCTTAAACTTTCAAATTGATCCATACGTTTTTTTTTTTTGAAATATTGAATACAATAAGGATGTATTCGACACAAGGTTAAAAATCAAGTTATCTATTAAAACCAAAATTAAAAATTTTAAAAATTTATTGTACATTTTTTAAAGTCAACAAATATGTTGAACAATTTTAATATTTATTAGATGCTTTTAAAGGTTGAAGAACCATAAATAGATACAAACTCTTTGAAAAACTAAAGTTGTATTTTTAAGAAACTAAATTTTAATTTATTAATAAACAAACATATAAATTTTGAAAGGAAAATATTAAAAAGAAATTCTAGACTTCAAAAGTAAATATCATTATCTCAAATCTAATTTAAGAGCATAATGAAAGTTGTTAAAACTTATACGCTCATAAAAAATCAAAGAGTCGAATTTTCACCAGAATACGTTATCGAACTACAAAGAAATAATAAGGTAGGAATTATGGAAAAGAAATGATGAAACCTGAAAGTAAACATAATAGATTATAGTAAATTTAATTATCATAATAGATTATAGTAAATTTAATTATCAGGAGTGTTGTACCATGAAATGGTACATATCTGGCAATGGAACGGGAATGGTGGAGCACCGGGGTGGTTGATCGAAGGATTTGCAGATTACATACGACTGAAAGCAGGGTACATTCCGAGGCATTGGGTGGCGCCCGGCGGCGGGACAAGTTGGGAGGAAGGGTACGACAAGACGGCAAGATTTATGGACTATTTGGAGGGGCGGAGGAGCGGGTTCGTGTCGGAGCTGAATCGGAGGATCAGAAATGGCTACTCTCCGGATTACTTTGTGCAGTTGCAAGGGAAGGCCGTGGATGAGCTCTGGGCGGAGTACAAGGCGGCGTTTGGGAACCGTGATTGAGTATTAGAAATTATTAATAATAGTTTTTAAATAGAAGTCAAAATAAAGAGGCTTTTGGCTCTACTGCTTTTAAATTAAGTTATGTCTCTATGTTTACGTTTAGATTTATTGAGTTGGGAATTTGGAAAGTCAAAACTTGGAAGAAAACTCGGACAATTTTTGTTTGATATCAGGAGCCGTTGTAGTCACTGTCCTCCTTGGAAGATAATGATAAAAGCAAGTCTATATTCAAAGGGTTGCCTCCCTTTTATGTTAGGAGAAGACATGGTTTGTGCTCATTTTCAGTATGGGAAGGCACATCAACTACAATTGTAACGGGTAGTGAAAGAAAACATAAGGGTATTTATAAA
Organism: Citrullus colocynthis; assembly: GCA_031780015.1. Taxonomy (NCBI): domain Eukaryota; kingdom Viridiplantae; phylum Streptophyta; class Magnoliopsida; order Cucurbitales; family Cucurbitaceae; genus Citrullus; species Citrullus colocynthis. The sequence continues at coordinate 956,125 of QLSR01000454.1, read as the reverse complement.
TCTAATAATGATTTTTCAAATTTGCACATATGACCAAAAATGAAAAAAAAAAAAAAAAACTTATTTTTTATTTTTCCAATTTTATTTTCATTTGTGTATTAGTAGCCGCTATATTGATGTACTCTATATTTGGTATATTATCCCGTTGATTATACTTTATACTTGTTAGTTAGCTTGAAACAAAAGTTATCTAACACAAAACCAAACTTGTTACACGCGATGTTACAAAAATTTCAAGAACATCAAAGATAAACACAGAGAAATTCAACAAGAATAGAATACAAAGTTTTGGTAACCCAATTCGGTACAATATCACCTAAGTTTGGAGGGCAGTGTGCCCATGGAAAGATATTTTTACTAATAGAAAGTCAAGCGATTACATCGTTGTACTTATTGAAATGCACCTAAAGTGTGCGTTATTTTCCTTAATTTAAAATAGTTTTCATGGTGATTTTATTGGATTTAAAGTCATTTGCTAGTGGTTTTCAGGGATTTAGCAAAGGATTGAGGTTCGGAGTACAAAGAGCTAAATAACTTAAATATGCTGAAGGAGGTCAAAATCAAGCCAAATATCAAAAAGAGAGGAAAAAAAATACCAAAGTTGTCAAAAATAGGGCAGCTCCGCGTCACAACACTTACGTAGAATACTACAAAAGATTGAAGCACGACGGCACCATGAAGCACTGCAACGCTTCTGCTGCAAATTAGGAAAATTTTGCACTCTTTTGGGAAGTTTTCCCTATTTGGAATAGGGTTTGTAGCCAACCTCCAAAGGAACTTTTAGAGTTTTAGAGGCCTAGAGAGTGTTTTGAGCAGAGCATATAATTAAGTTCTTGATGTCGAAGTCATTGAGAGAGCGTTGAAGGGTCGATTTCACCATGGAGACGGGAGCAGAACGCCAGATAATCCCTTTCTTTCTCTTTTGTATCTTTGACGATCTTTCTTTATTTTACATTATGACGTTGGTTTTATCTATGAACGCCATGTTGGGCTAAATTCTCATTGTTCTAGGGGTAGATGAATTTTATGGAGTATTGTTGAATAATTTTGTAAATCTTCAATTCAATTTACATCTATACTTTCTAGTATGATCGTCTTATTGCTTTTGAATGTTTGATCAATATTTGAATGATTCCATGATATAAGTCTTGCTGATCAATATTTGAATGATTCCATGATATAAGTCTTACTGATCAATATTTGAATGATTCCATGGTATAAGTCTTGCTTTAACGAGTAGGCTCTAGATTAGATCATGTATGCTAGACTATCGTTTGAACACACTAGAATAGTTAGATAACGGTAGAGATTGTTGATGAAGAGTCTGTATCCTTTACTTAATTATCTAGTTTCAAGCAATTAGCCGTAGTTAGTAATTAAGTGAAAGAAAAGGATATTTTTAAAATGAATATAGATATATAGCCATTTATATACAAATACTATTATCGAATTTTAAAAGAAATGAAAACCATATGGATGATAATTGAATAAGATAGATGACATGTGAAAGCAAAATCTAAACAATCCTCAAAGTTTCACACAAAAAGAGGAATAGATCTCATAATAATTATTATCAATGATAATCAGATTGATTACCTTCTAATCTGCAATGAGATTACGGACTGGGATTATGGCTTTCGTCGTAAATCCCAACTTTTATTACAATTACGAAATGTTTGCAAACAACAATGGTAATTAATTGAGCCCCACTTTTTATATTATCGTTGATTCACTACATTTAAGGTGTGTAACACATAACAAATACTCACTTTTAGTTTGTAGTGTGTTTTAATTAAAAGAATTAAATTAGTTATAACTAAATTAATTTTCACTAATTTTTCATTATTATTAAAATTAATAAAAAAGTTAAACTTTATAATTATTTTAAATTAATTAACTAAAAGTTAACGTCAAAGAGGTAAAAGTAAAAAATATTAAAAATAACCTAAAGACGAATATTGTATACTAGGGTAAAATATAACCTTCTAAAACCTACAAGGACAGATGAAAATTAAACAAAAACCTCAGAGCAAAAGTGTTAAATTTTTAAGATTTGGGGCCAAATAAAAATTAGAGTTGGGACCAAAAGGTTACTTTGCCAATTTCCAAAAACAAATTATAGAGTAGTTTCCAAATTTTGGACGACAAAGTCAAGACAACACAATTTGACAACTCTTCCATTTTCCTAAATTGAAATCAATGACCAAATTAAAGCTTCAAAAGCTCAGATCCCCACGTACGTCCATGGCTTCCAATAACTTAATCTTCTTACTCTTGCCCTCTCTCGCTCTCCTACAATCCATCTTCGCCGTAGAGTACACAGTCAACAACAAGGCCGGTGGCACCCTCGGCGGCACCCGGTTCGACAACATAATCGGAGCGAATTACAGCCGGCAAACGCTGGTTGCTGCCACTGCTTTAATATGGAACATTTTTCGGCAAAGTACTGCCGCCGACCGGAAGAACGTGCAGAAGGTCAGCCTGTTTATTGATAAAAATTACGATGGAGTGGCGTTCACTAACAACAACGAGATTCATGTTAGCGCGAACTATATCTCAAGCTACAGCGGGGATTTGAAAAGGGAGATCACAGGTGCTTGCCACAAGTATTTGATTTGCTTTTTAATTTTGGTAAAATTGTAAATTTGTCTTTATAGTTTCGCGAAACTTATCTAGTCTCTATGATTTATAACCAAAAAAAACAATTCGTTAGCACATAAACAAAATTGACAAGCAAAAATAAAAAAAAATAAGAAGAAATCAATAAAAAAATAAGAAGAAATCAATACATCTACTCGGTTTATTAACAATGTATTCACACAGAGGAAGAGAGAGGAGTGTAATTTATTATTGGTAGAGACTACAATAAAGTTAGGAGGTTTATAATAATATAACTGAATAGAACGTCAAATTAGAGATTCAAGACATACCAATAAAATTAAATGGTTATAACCTAACCAAATTTTAGTTACGAATGATATCATCTAGTTCTAATATTTTAGTCATATTCTTAATTGTAGGAGTGTTGTACCACGAAATAACCCATATCTGGCAGTGGAGTGGGAACTCGACGGCGCCCGGCGGGCTGATTGAAGGGATCGCGGATTACGTACGGCTGAAGTCGGGGTATATTCCGGGGAACTGGGTGGAGCCGGGTGGCGGGAACAGGTGGGACGAAGGCTACGACGTGACGGCGAGATTTTTGGAGTATTTAGAGGGGGTGAGAAGTGGGTTGGTGGGGGAGCTGAACCGGAGGCTGAGAGATGGCTACTCTGCCGATTACTTCAGGCAGCTGGTGGGGAAGCCGGTGGATGAGCTGTGGGCTGAGTATAAGAGTAAGGCCAAGTATGGGAATCTTGACAAGAAATGCCAAAGTTTTGAAATTGAAGCCTATGGGGTTTTTGTCCTACAGCTGTAAAGAAGAATTAAAGTGTTTGGGATTCAAAAGTCTAACATGTATGTGTACTTTTAGGTTTCAATTTGGATTGGTGTCTCATGCAATCAATTCATTATTGATTTATTCCATCAGGGACCAAAGTATTTGATAGTGACCTAACTTTTGAATTGGCTTTTTTCTTTTACTTGTTTGTTCAGGGTTTACTTTGACCTTGTTATGTTTTGAATTTCTACAATAGGTTTCAATTAGATGGTTAATTAAGTTACCGGACAACACACGCTGATGTTTGAGTCCGTTAAGAGTCCTTAAAAGTGTAAGAACGTTTTGTGAGCATATTTTGGAAGGCATGTTATATCGTGTTTTGTACTTTAGTTGTAAACAATGGATGAAAATCAAAAGCATGACCATGAGCACATGTATCCATAGTGATATACGATTTTGAGACTTACAGTGGCAGATCTAGTACTAGGAGTAGAGGATGAGTGAGACCAGAGTCGGATCTAGTTTGCAGTGGCGATGGATGTACGACGATAAGAATTAAAAAAATTATTAAGGGCTCTGATACCATGTTAACATACATTCTTCATTGAATAATTGGATGTCCCTATTACATTGTATAATAAAGACTTATATAAGCATAAAAGGAACGTTAAAATACGAAAAATCAAAATTGTAGCTTAATTATATACATAGTAACCACATATATGTGGTTATACTACCATCGCAAAAATATGTACGAAGGTCCATTGTCTTTATTCGTTTATATTAGAGAAGTAGTTTTCAAAACAAGATGTGCTGGGTGAGATCCGCAGTTTCAAACCAAATATATTCCACAGTTATAAGAGCAAAACTCTTATGTGCAGACATGAGTGGACAAATGAGAGAAAAGCTGAAGATGATACTTTAGATAAATGATCAGAACAATTTTCTCCATCGATAATAAGAGACATTTTGAAATTATGAGGAATTATATCCGAAGTAGATAGGATTAGTTGAACCAAATTAAAGTCTGATTTAAGAAATGTTAGGCCTTCAATTGTGACCTATGGGCTATGGGCTTGATTTCATTGAAAAAAAGTAGCATTCTAAATCATTAAAGTTCAGAAATGTTAATTTTAAAATTATATATAGTTGTTACTAAAATATCATGCATTGTCAATATTTTAATATGAAAACCTGGGGGAAAGTATATTTTAGCATTTTTCTTTTTGCGTGAGTTATGGAACAAATTCCATAGCACTAAAGTAATATAGTATGGGGTAATAGTTGAATGCGACTAGGTTGTATCTATCTTCATCTCCTTCAATCACGATGAAAAAATATAAAAAATAATAAAAAGTTCACCGCATAACAACTTGTAACTGGACATTTGGGTGAGCTGTACAAATATAGATGCAACCCGAGATACATCCCAGTATTGCACACTCATATTGATAGTCTATCATATCAACATTGCTTAAAACTAGATTATTAAATTTTCATCAATATACAGGTATTTTCATTAATATTTTTACATATTCATAAGTTCGATATTGACATAAGGAATAAATTGACATTTCTGTAATACCATAAAACGATCGCTAAAATATAATATTCATGAAACGGTGGATAGGAAATTTAATACTATGCCATCAATATCAACATTTGTTGCTTAAAACTGATACAAGATCTTGCAACATTAAAAGATAATTTATGAAAAAGAAGTTTATAGTATGAATATTTACTTGGTGGAGTGCAAAGAAAATTGTTTACATATGGGCTACTTTTCAGTTCTCAAACCATACATCTTCCAAGGAAATTAAATTAAATTAGAAAAAAGACTTTTCAAATCATATTTTGTTGACTAACCAAGTTTGACGTTGACTTACAGTCAACCATAAACAGAGGTCTTTCTGAGTTAATGGGATTAAGTAATCCAATTCATTAAATTTACCATCAAGTTCAAAAGCAGTCAACCTTTAAAACAGCAGTTACAAATATAGTAATTAAGTTCAAAACATTTACAGATATAGTATAATACAAAATATATATATATATTAATATAATAAAATTTAGATTTTAAATTTCTAATTTTATCAGTGATAGTAGATAGATTACGCTTTTAAAATATATTTTTGCAAATGTGTTCTTAGAAAAACAAATGAAGTATATTGATTTTGGTAAATTTGAAATTAAAAAATAAACAAAACAGGTAATAATGTTTGTTAAGTTTAAATTTAATTTGTTGTAGCCTAGCTATAATGACCACATTAGGCCTATTATTTTAATTATTTATATGTTGATATTTATTATATGAATAATTTTATGATTTAACTATTATATTTTAACTTACAAATTACTATTAGAGCTGTTTTTAAATATAGTAAAAAAAACCAAAATATTTATAAATATAGCAAAATTTTACTGTCTATTTGCGATACACCGCGATAGATCACGATAGTAATAGATACAAATAGTAATCTATTGCGATTTATCGCAGATAGACGGTGTATTTTGCTATTAATTGTAAATATTTTCAACAATTTTGACATTTAAGATAATTTCCCGTATTTAAATCTATTTAGTCTATTTATATTATGTTAGTATTGTGTTTTGTCAAATCATTATTCATTATAGTTCTATTAACGTATGTATCATAATGGTTGTATTAAGTGCAAGTAAAGTCTTACGTTGATTATGAAAGAGAAGAATTCAAAAGTTGTTTCCCTATATTATCATCATTTAGAATAATTCGAATATATATATAACTTAATTAAAGTTAAATACATATTCCAAAATAAATATATATGAAAAAAATATACAAATCAAAATGAATAGAAATATATTTCTTAATACCCCTCGAGTTGGAGCATGAGGATCCCAAATGTCCCAACTTGTGGAGAAGATATGGTTGTTTCTGCCTAGGCCTTTGTAAAGATTTCTGCAAGTTGTTGTATGAAAATATGAATCCAAACTTACATTGCTTAAGTTCTTATTTGGGCCTAAGTGGAAACATCTCTCAAGCCCAACAAAGTCCAACAAAGTGTTATTAGAGCAATAGGAGTGAAATAGATAAATTTGATGGTAAACATGATTGTCAAATGAAAAGTAAAAATCAAAGTCATTATTGGGAAACAAAAGGCTCATAGAAGTATTCAAGATCCAATTACATTGCCAAACACAGTAACTCAAGCAGAAAAAGAAGAAATGGAACTAACAACATATGGTCCTCTAGTATTAAATCTTAGTGACAATGTATCAAGAAACTACATTTAAAATATAAACTAAATTAGAAGAATTGTATATGTCACTAAGAATCTACCCAACAAGATATTACCTATGCGAGAGATTCTTTACTTTAAAATGGATCCTTCAAATTCATTAACAGACAATCTTGATGATTATAAAAAGATTGTTTCATTACAATGAAGTTACAAATGCATTCAGTAGAGGCGAAAATCAATCACAACTAATGACATTATTTTAGACCTAAAGACTAAAGAAATGGAACTACAAGCCCCTAAGAAAGATCAACCGTCTGTAGAAGATTTATTTGTAAAGGGAAAAATCCAAGAATAGCCATTGGAAAGATGGAAAACAACAATCAAGTGAAGAAAATAAAAGCAAACAGAAGATTAGATGCACTATTGTAAGAAGGAAGGACATCTCATTAGAGATTGCTACACCCTTAAAAGAGGAAAAATCAGAAAAAAGAACAAAGGGAAACCAACAGAAGCTTCTACGGTAGATGGTTCCATGACATATTCAGATGCTCTAGCCTCAACCGAGGACACAAAGCTAAACTGATCAGTCCTTTGGAGAAACATGACTAGGCCCTTGACTCAAGATGCACTTTCCACGTGATTCCTTACAAATCTTGGTTCAACACCTATAAAGAAATTGAGGAAGAACCAGTGTAATGGGCAACAATGAAGCTTGTACAATTGTTGGGATTGGTTGAGTGTCCTTAAAATTAAAGGATGGATCAATCAAACTTCTAAGGAATGTGAGATATGTACCAAAACTTAAGAGAGACCTAATTTCTTTAAGGATGTTAGTGAAAGGATTGAATCCCAATGCGGAAGCGTATGATCACTTTTGTCATTGATTTGGGAAAGAAAAAATATAAATAATTTTCTAGAAAAATAAGGATAAGCATATGTAACAAAGAATTTAGAAAATATCTTTTAGGATGAAGAGATTTCTTCTAAATTACTTGGAGTTTTCTGAAATAAAAACTTCAAGGTCACAAACACCACCATTAAGCAACTTTGTTATAACTCAGGGAGGATCAATGAGATGGTGGGATCCTTTCTTGTTCCACGGAATTGAATAATTTTGAGAGAAGGTTTTTTGAGAGAATTTGAGAAAGAATGGAGATTATGGCTTTTGTTTTTGCGTCAATTTCCTGTATCGCTATATAGAGATCAAACTTATTTCCTAATTATTATTTATTAAATATATTAAATCAAATTTAATATAATTAAGTAAACAATGATTAATTAATTAATTAATTAATTAACAGATGAATATCACGCATTTATTCACAATGCATTTAAATCAAATAAAAATGCATATATTTCTCTTAAGTTATGTTTCAATATGAATCTCATTCATATTAATTTTTTTCTATAGTATTAATATGAATCTAATCCATATTAATATCTAAATCTCATCCAAATAACAATCTCTCATATTATGTAGTTTCAATTATAAATACATTTATAGTTAACTATAATGTATCATAATACATTATACTTTATATTAGTTCTTATTAATATAAAATTCCCTTAAACAATTTCAACAATTCAAATTATTCTATAATTTACTGATCTTTGTTTTACCCTTAGTGAGCTAGCAGGAGAACCTAATGAACCTACAAACTAAAAGCCCAAATGATTCAAAATTAGATTAATTAAACTCTTTAATTAACTTAATTAACATTCATTAAATGTGGGTCACTCCACTAAAGACCCACAATTACACTTTTCGCACTGTAGATATATTTTTATATTCATGGATATAACCAATCATCAATAAGTCAACCCTTCATAAATTGCCCGTAAATACAGTTGGGTCAAAATTACCGTTTTGCCCCTGCAATTACTTCTTTCTCCTTAAGTCCTACTAATCCTCAAATGAACAATCTGTTTATGGTCCCACCATAAACAAATCTCTCTCAAGCCAATGAAAGGGAGGTGCCCCTTGTTCAAGACCTGGATTCAACACTTAAGAGAGCAATTTATCTACTTTTTCTGAGGATGGGAAAGAGTGAACTCTATCTCGTGTAGTTATGTTCCCAACTCCCTATTCAAACAGATCCCAAAATGGTAGGATTATTGAGTCAGTGACCGGGCCACTCTTACCATACAAACCAAAGGATTGTCCTCATAGACAGGAGTCCATAACTCACTCAGGATTGAGATTGAATTACAGGTCATCCTAATGAAAGTTAATCTCTTGAATTAACGGTGTTATAATAAGAGATTAATCATTTCGTGGTCCGGTCTTATATAAACTTTTTATATATGATACCCCCACTCATATGTCTCTACATGAACGATTTGGATAAAATCGTTTGTAACACTTGCAACTCTTATAATAATTACAAAGTTGGTCGTATCCACAATGTTACCAAGAAAAAGTACCCAACCTTATCCATATACGGCAGACTTTTTAGGTTATTACTTAAACAAGATCCACTTGTATGTCTACTACATACTGTTCAAGCTACATAAAATAACCTTGAATTTTAGTTTATTGGATCGAGTAAAATACAATCTAAATGTCAAATAAAATACATCTTATTTTATTAAATAAATAATTTGTCTTTACATTAATTACAAACTACGAGTTTCACGAGATGTAGGGCACCAATCCCAACAGTTGGACTCACATGGCTATGAATACAGCGGTAAAGGAGGAACTTTTGAAGTTATTAAAGATGAAAAAGGTGGTCTTTGTTGGGGAAAAAGTGAATAAAGTCTTTGTAATTAAGGGTAAAGATGATTAATACACTTGACACAATGACCAATTCTACCCTGACAGAAGGTCATATATGGCACAAAATGTTGTCTCATATTAGTGCAAAGGGTTGATCGACCAAAATGTACGAGTGATAATTCATAAGAGTGGTTTTAGTGTAAGCACCGTTTGTGAAATAATAACCTTGGAGTATTCTAAGGGTCTAAGTTCACGAGACTAGCTATCTAATTGGGTTTGTTTTAAAGCAATGCAATCAAGTGACCTAGTGTAACCAAGGTGGAATTGTTGTGAATTTATGTAAATAAAGCTTAAAAAGATAAAGATAATCAATGATGGAAGTAGGGTTTCAACTATGTTTTGCCTAAGTTCATCAAAACCTGAGCTATGCGGTCGCGTCATACTACCGCATTAAAATCTTCACCCATTTAGTTTTGTTTCAAGATCATTTAGGAGCCTAAAGAACTAATCCTATATTTTTATGGTTAGCTGGACCTTAGATTAATTTCATGCATATTCTTTACCCTATGGTGTCCCTTATCTCTAAGGTTGCATGGTGGTCCTATTTCTAGGCTTTAACCCCATATTCCCTTGTGAAATCCGCTTACACCCTAACTTTCTCAGTATTAGGACTGAATTATATTGCTAACTTAAGTGGCCAATTCAAATTAATAATACTTTCCGTAAAATCAACAAGGAAAAAGTGTAAGTAATACTAGACAATACACATCAGCAATTGCACAAGCCATAATCCCTGAGGCATCCCATAATTGAACCCCTTAATGGATTTAGCTCATGTAAAGAATAAATGAATCATTTCCATTAATTTCAAAATCATAAGTACAAAATGAATGTGCAAGAGTAGCAAAAAATGAAATGAAATGGGGATGAGTGCTAGTAAATACAATAACACTCCTCAAATGACTTTCCCACTCTTTAGTAAACCCTAGGGAAGGACTTTCCTCTCACAAGGACCAATCATTTCTCTCTACACACTTTCACGGGGTAGGGAAGCCCTAAAGCCTAAGAACTCCAGAGGAACTCTTATTCTTGGAGTAAGGCTGGCAAGTTGAGTGTAGAATCTTCTTGGAGGAGACTGATTTCGGGTGGAAGAAGTTGAATGCTTGAAAAGAAGGCTTTGATCCCTTCTATAGGTTTCAAGAGAGGTTAGGTAGGGCCGAAATCCACGTTCTCGAGGCTTCCTAGTCAAATCGGTGCTGAAAAACGGCTGAAAACCAAGTAAATCACAACTATGGCCGATTGGTTCAATGTTTCTGGAACTATGGTTTTGATGTGGGCATATCCTATATTGGCGATGCGGGCACATCGACAGAAATTTTTGCAAAACGGCTAAAAACCAATGCAAAAGTCTATAAAACATGTTCAATATGTCAAAAATACATTTTAAGCATCCATAAGACCCTACTTTTCACTATTTAATCTCTTTAGCACATATTATGGGGAATTTTAACATGCAAAAGACCATTTTTTCCAAGAAATGCTACTAAAATAATGCCTAAAAACATGTATTTTTTACATGAATCGCAGGTGTTCAAGCTCTATGTAAACGAGGGCTACTTCCTAATAGCATTAACGATTAGCTCATTTTCTATGAACATTGCATTTTTGGCAAAGCTATAAGGCATAACTTCATCAAGTCTCAACCTACATAATTCTAGACTATATCCACTCAGATTTATGGGGTAAACCACCACACTTTCTTTTAAGTGGATCAAGATACATACTATCCGTAATCGATGATTATTCTAGAAGAAGCTGGGTTACTTTCTTAAAACAAAAGATCAAGTGTTTGATAAATATAAGGAGTGGAAAGCTCTACTAGAAAATGAAATAGAATTGACAATTAGGGGTGTGCAAAAATTGGACAAAAGTGAAAAATTGAACCAAACTAAACCAAACTGGGTGGTTTAGTCTAGTTCCTTTGAAAAATATGGAACCCTCAGTTCAGTGATAGGGAGAACCGACAACTTTAGTTTTGTTCTCAATTCAACATGCTAACTCCCTAAAATCGAACTGAACCGAGCCTTATAAATATATATGCTTCTTATGTTTTTAGGTGTCCAACCTAGCCCACATTTCTTCTGATTTAAAAAGTCCAGCCAAGCTCACCCTCAAACTTTTTTAGTTTGATAAGAACAACCCACCCTCAACCTAATTAAACTCCAACAAGTAATAAATTAGAAAATAATTTTTTAAAAAAAAAATTCCTAAGAGGAAATCCTAGTTGCGCACCCTTCAAATTTCACGATTTCACTTTGGCTTCAACCCTCAACATGCCTCTACCTCAGTTCTGCTTCAACTTTTACCAGATCTCCACAGCTCCACCAAAGTCGCCATCGCCATCGCTGCTATTCGCATACACCCTGGCCACCTTAGTTTATGCTTCCAAACTTTTAAGTTCACTGTGGACGATCAAAAGGCATTAGGTAGGGAAAATATCGGTTTTGACCGAACTATTGCAGGCCCATTCGGTTTATAAACCAAAATTGAGCTTAGCTCACTACAACAAATTGGGCTTCTCTTGACTCTTAAACAGGGACAATATGAACACAAACTACTAATATTCATTTCAAAAATATCCTTAGACTTTTGAAATTTGTTTGAAGTTTTATTGTATTCGAAAAGAACCAATTTTAAGACAAATTATATACGAGTATCTTCTTTTTATTATATAGCTATTCTCATTTTCTCTCATTTGTCTATTTCTTGCCCCAATTTTCTCAATATCAAAATATAAACTAAAATTCCAAGTTAAGGCATAAATTCTCACAAAATTTGGAAATCAAATTGTTCTCTTATAACTTACCAAAACAATAAATAGCCAAATTAAAGAAAGACATATTCGACTATTAATAGATGTTCAACTACTTGCATACAAACCTTGTTAAAGTATATGTCCTAAGATCTCTTTCATGCTTCAGCTCATTTTTGTTTTTTTTCTTTTAATTATTATTTTTTATAATATATACACTTTATCTGAAGAGGACATTTTTTTTATGACACAAACAAAAGTTAAACATTTACAAGAATGAGAATATGAAGGGAGAAAAGTAGAGAAAATAGGAATCTATGAGTCCATAGATTGAAGAAGGGGAGAGAGAGGAAGTGGAGGTGGGAAGTGATGAGAGGTAGATAAACAGTAATGACATTTTTCACTTTTATTTTTTTAAGGTAAGGATGCTAATGCAACTTACGAACGCCGAGAAATATGTTTACAACGAGGTAGCAATGATATCGAAGCATATATTAACAATAAAGATATTCTTGGACTTCTTTTAAAACTAAACATGACTAACTCTTTTCATCCAAAACAAGCGACAAATGTATTTTTGAACTATTTTTTAAAATTTAAAGTTTTTTTTATCAAAATACTAAATGCACACCCAATTTTTATAATTTAGCGTGTAAGAAATGAGTTTTTTTCTTTCTTTTTTTTCTTTTTTCTAAGACAGAAAAATGAGAACCTCATTAGAAGACCTACAGATATTTGAATCCAGGTCGAACATATTCTGACTACATTTCTTTCATACAAACATGCTAGAAAAAGTCAATAGGTTCAAACGTGCTTGAAAAACTCAACATGCTTTTTCTTATTTTTTCTTTTTTTTTCCGTAAGCTTCTCTAACATAAAACCAAAACAAATACAACTTAAATTTAAAATATTGTAGAAAAGTACAAGACGTGCAAACAATAATTAACTTTATTTAACCATTTTCTAATTAGTATTAATCATTTTGCCGTACTCCGCCTTGTACTCCGCCCAAAGCTCGTCGGCCGTCACCGCCATAAGCTCCACAAAATAATCTTCACTGTAACCATTTCTCATTTTCCCATTAAGCTCCGCCACGAACCCAATCCCCAACCCCTCCAAATACTCCAAAAACCTCGCCGTCACCCCGCCGCCGCCCTCATCCCACCGATCACCATCTCCCGCTGCCGCCCACTCTCTGCAGACAAATCCAGATTTCAGCCTCACAAATTCCGCCACCCCTTCGATCAGCCCGGCCGGCGCCGAACCGTTGCCAGTCCACTGCCACACGTGGGCCAGCTGCTGGTACAGAATTCCGGCGACCTCGTTCCTTAGGTCGCCAGAAAATGTAGCGATGTGGTTAGCGGCGATGAAGATGTCGGTGCCAGAAGTGTAGGAAATGGCGTCGTAATTGGCATCGATGAAGAGACGAATGTGGTGGACGGTCTTTCGGTCGGTGTCATTGAATTGTTGGAAGATCTTGAATATGAAATCGGTGCCTGTTTTTAGAGTATCCTCTGTGGTGGAAGTTCCGATTTCGAGGTCGAAGCGGATTCCGCCGGCCGTGTTTACGGCGGTGTTGGTGACGGAGAACTCGAGGGAGTTTGTGGGTTTAATGGAAGATAGAGTTATAAGTAAAGCTAGGACGATTAAATGGTAGGAAGCCATGGAAATTAGCTTATCATTAATTTTCTTTACGGAGAAGACGATGTTGTTTATATACAAGGAAACCTGCAAGAGGCAAATTGGCCATTAGACAAATGGTCATTTTGTTTTTAAAGATATTATTATTAAAAAATATATGTCTTGGCCTAAAATATTTAAGTGTATTTTTAATTTAGTTTTCGGAACTGAACTTCTAACATTGAGGTTGAAGTTATGTTTATTTTGGCTCGTATTTTTTTTAATTCAATAACACATGCCTATATGAGAGACAAACCTTTGATCTCAAGATCGAGAGCAAAAGGTTTTATATTAGTTGAACTATATTCTTATTTGTAGTTCAAGATAATTTATAAATGATAATTTTTAAAAAAATTACCATGTTTTTAAGAAGTTGGTATAATTTTCAATTTTTCTTCCAAGTATACTTAATTTTCCTACTCCAAATTTCTATCAATCCAATCACTGTAGATATGTTGTTATAGGCCTACCTATTTTTAACAATCAATTTATACATTTGAAAAACATTGAATTAGTTAAAACTGTAAACTAACAATTTTACTGAATATATATAAAACCTAAAATTTGAAATTGAACATAATTTCCCTTAAAATAATAATTATCCATTAAAATCCTAAAATTGTCCCAATTTGTAATCATTTGTTAAATTCTATTTAGAAGACTATCATTTTATATTTTATGTTACAACCAGTTTGGGGACGCAGTTGTGAAGGTTGTTGTTATGCCTAAATTTGAACAGGTAAATTGGTTTTGGTCTTAGTGTGGCAACAACGATTATAAATTTGTATTCATGAAAAAAGCGAACTACATATGAGTGTTGTGTTGGTCATGAACACACCGCACTGGTAAATTAATAAAGAGTGATAGTATACTAGAATTTTGGCCTTTCTTGATGAACGATATTTTTGCTTTCTTGATAGCCATGAAAAGAAACCATCAAGAAAACCATAATTTGGATATTTTAAAATTATTATTTATTTAAAATTACATTTCTTGATGGTCTTCGAACATCAAGAAAGGTTTATATTTTTCTTGATGTGCATGTACATCAAGAAAAATATTTTTCTTGATTGCAAAGTATATACAAAAAATACCAAATAATGAATTCCTAGTTTTTGGATTCGTTGATGGGCAAAAACCATCAAGAAATGTCTTTCTTGATGGTCACTGCCCATCAAGAAAAGAGATAAGTTTTTGGATTCGTTGATGGTCAAAAACCATCAGGAAAATGCAACTCTTTCTTGATGGTCATTCATCGGCCATCAAGAAAAAGTCGAAAAAACACATTTTATGCCGTTATGTTTTAGAAATTAAAAACTTTTCTTCTAAAGTACAGTTAGCAACAAGATTAGAAAGACAAACGAATTGTATATTTAATGTTCATCAACCTGATTCTAAAATCCTAAAAATAAAAAATTGAATAGTTATGAATGGGGTATGACATTCAAAACTATATATATATTTGTTAATAAATTTAAAGACTAGACAAAATTTAATTTATCAGTTGTGTGCATTTTTTTTTTTAATTCAATGATGAGTAAAATAGGTGAGGATCAAAATATTGACAATGAGTGTAATAAATTAGAAAACCCTTTCTTGATGGTCACTAATTGACCATCAAGAAAAAACCCAAAAAATAAATTCTAGGAAAACCCTTTCTTGATGGTCACTAATTGGCCATCAAGAAAAAACTCAAAAAATAATTCTAGGAAAACTTTTTCTTGAAAGTCGATTGCCCATCAAGAAAAGTGATAAAGTTATAACATTTGTTGATGGTCAAAAACCATCAAGAAAACTCAACTCTTTCTTGATGGTCACGAATTGCCCATTAAGAAAACTCTCAGAAAATAAATTATAGGGAAACACTTTCTTGATGGTCACTCCCATCAAGAAAAGGGATATGTTTTTGGATTCGTTGATGGTCAAAGACCATCAAGAAAGCTCAATTCTTTCCTGATGGTCATGAATTGGCCATCAAGAAAAGTGATAAGTTGTAACATTTGTTGATGGTCAAAAACCATAAAAAAAACTCAACTCTTTCTTGATGGTCACAAATTGCTGATAAGCACTTGAAAAGTGTTCTCTATTCTCTCAAATTAAGGGAGTTTATATTCGATTTCACTTGTTTGCTAGTGGTTTTCAGTTTAAAATGAGAAAATTAGAAGAAAAGACTAAAAGATCAAAACCGAGCAAGAATACCGCGAAAAAGAGCTGAAAAACCCAAAATGGCAGAAATTGGGGTAGCGCTGCGGCGCTCTCCAACAGCGTCACTGCGCTGTCCCAGAATTTTCAATAGCGTCGCGGCGCCAGTTTTTCTTAAATGAAAAATTGTTATTTTTGGTAAATTTTTGGGCGGCCAAACTCTATAAATTTTGGGGTTTCCAGCAGCCCTAGGAATCAAAATCAAATCAAGGAAGTGCAAACTTAAAGAGGCACAAAAAGGAGAGAATTGAGTGAGAGTTCAAAGAATGAGTTAGTTGCAAGGAAGAGGAAAAGAGTTCGAGATAGTCATGGTGCCCTTCGAATTCCGACGTGAGAGCCAAGGAGATCGTGACGGTGCTACCTCAATCAAAAGCCTCTTTTCAGTAGAGTTTCCCTTTCTTTACACTCTTTCTTTGTTTATTTTGCTCAAACATGTTGCTTCAAGCTATGAGTGGCTAAACTCTTTAGTTTTAGGGTTTTGATGATTTGTTTATGAAATTATGTTGATCTTGTAGACTTTCATGGTTTTGTTGGAATGATTATGTTTTTCATTGTTATTGTGTGTAATTCTTGTGGATTGGCCATCTTCACATGTTAGTTTAGATGTATGATTGAGAGATTGTATGTTTAACTTGATCCATAACAATGAATTGTTGTTAATCTATCACGAGAGTAATTAGGTTGACAATAAAAGTTGTTAAAGACTATTTTTATTGCCATGTAATTTTGTATTGGTTTTAAGAGATTAATAATCAATCGAGTTGCATGAAAAAGGGTTGGTTTTTAGAGAAAATAACTTGGAATTAAGTTTCTAGACTTAGGCATATGAATGACAATAAAATCCATGAAATCTATAATATTGCTTGATGAAATAAACCAGGATTCATTACCCTAGAACTCTCTTTGACTCTTGTGTTTCTCACTTTAATACGTTCCTTATTTGATTTATATTTTCCATAACTTATAATTTTCAAATTCAATCCTCAAATAAAATTGATTCAACTCTAGAATAGCTAAGTAACTTAAACCTTCACAATTAAATCTCCAGTGGAACGATATTCGGACTTAACCGTCTTATATTATAACTT
Organism: Citrullus colocynthis; assembly: GCA_031780015.1. Taxonomy (NCBI): domain Eukaryota; kingdom Viridiplantae; phylum Streptophyta; class Magnoliopsida; order Cucurbitales; family Cucurbitaceae; genus Citrullus; species Citrullus colocynthis. The sequence continues at coordinate 939,024 of QLSR01000454.1, read as the reverse complement.
GACCCGTACACTTGCGGTTAACACTCAAAGTGCGCATCAATTGCCCATCAAGAAAACCCTCAAAAAATAAATTGTGAATATTTTGGGGGAAAAAGAGAGTTCGGTGATGGAACGAGTATAAAGACTAATTATGTATACTTATTGATCATAGAAAGGAAGTCCAAAGAAAACTTAATGTGAGAAATGTGTAGTTTCAGGCTAAGAAGAGCTCGAGAAGGCATATAATCCGCTTAGAGCCAGGATAAGTAGTGAGTGACTTCCTATTTTATATAATAGTTACTCTTGCCATGGTTACTTAGTAATGAGTGAGTAGAAACTATCGTATGGTGTAGCTATTAAACATTTGTGTTGTGTTGATAAGTTTTAAAGATGTTGTACGTACTATTTAAATGCAACCCATGGCTGAGGGACCTTGTGTGAAGGCCTTATGTTTTAGAAATTGAAAACTTGAAAAACCCCATTTTATAGGACATTATGTTTTAGAAATAAAAAACTTTTCTTCTAAAATACGGTTAGCAACAAGATTAGAAAGACAAATGAATTGTATATTTAATGTTCATAAACCTGATTCTGAAATCCTAAAAATAAAAAATTAAATAGTTATGAATCGGGTATAACATTCAAAACTATATATATATATATTTGTAATAAATTTAAAGACTAGACAAAATTAATTTATCAGGTGTGAGGGATTTTTTCTTTTTAATTCAATGATGAGTAAAATAGGTGAGGATCGAAATATTGACAATGAGTGTAATAAATTAGAAAACTCTTTCTTGATGGTCACTAATTGGCCATCAAGAAAAAACTCAAAAACTAAATTCTAGAAAAAGTCTTTCTTGATGGTCACTAATTGGCCATCAAGAAAAAGCCTAAACCTTCTTGGTCCATCTTTCCTTGATGGTCAATGTCCATCAAGAAAACGTTTCTTATTAAAACCCTATTTGCATTAGGGTTTGGAAACTCACATCTTCATGAGATCCGCCGCCGCCTCTCCATATCCATTCCGTCGCCGGAAGCATTAACCAATTGTATCGTTAGCCGTTTGCCGCCGGTTTGTGAAGGATCGTCAACCGTCGTCGCCACCGGTTCGTGGTCTCATCTGTCCGCCGCGCATCTGCAGATCCATCCGCCGCCTCCTCGATCTCGATCATTCCGCATTGCATAGATTCGTCCCCGGCACCGCGTCGTGCAGATCCACGACCACCGCATCGCGCAGATCCGTCCCCGCCGCCACGTCGAGCAGATCCACGAACATCGCATCACGCAGATCCATCCCCGGCGCCGCATCGTGCAGATCCATGACCACCGCAACGCGTAGATCCGTCCCCACCGCCGCGTCATGCAAATCCACGAATCCATCATCACGTAGATTCGTCCCTAGCGCCACGTCGTGCAGATCCACGCCACCGTATCGTGTAGATCCGTCCCCGCCGCCGCGTAGTGCAGATCCACGAATCGTTATCGCATCGCGCAAGAACTTTTTCGGCCGCATCGTGCAGATCTGTTCACTGCCGCATCGTGCAAGTCAGTTCGCCGCCACCTCGTGCATATCCTTCCGCCGCCGCCTCCACATATCCTTTCTCGCCGCCGTCGTTTCGTGGTAGTTTTTGGGTTGACCAGTTCGTGGTTCACTGTAGCAACTTTGCACAGCCGGTTCGTGGTAGTTTTTGGGTTCGCTAGTTCTTGGTAGCCGTCGGTGTTCGTTCACTGCTCGTCATCCGGTGCTTGTGAGTGTTAAAATTTTGTTATTATCACTATGAATTCTGAATTTTTGTATTTTAATTTTGGTATTTGGTTGCTGTAAGATTTAGGTTTAATTTTCTTGTAAGCTAATAAATTAATAACTATTCAAACACAATTAAGAATCTTTTGTTTATGTTTTTTTAGAGTATAGTGACGACAAATCAAAAATAGTTTTCTAAATTATTAGTGGGCATATAAATAATTCACTAAACTCAACTATCTACCAAAGTATAAAAATAGGTGTGTGTTTAGAAAACGTGATGAAATGGGAGGTTAACTAGATGAGAATTAGGAACCCTTAAATTCGAGTAAGTTTTGAATAAAATTTTTTTGAATCAATTGAGTCTGATTATCTATATTTTCTGCGCATAATGTATTATGTTAATTACTATAAGGTGGATGACTATCCTGCAGCTATGGTAGTTACTTATATGATGTGTTATAATTTTAGTTAAGTTAAATTGTACTCCATTATATTTCAGTTTCTTATATGTCCTTATTGTCTCATTAGTATAATATGATATGACTTATTCACTTCATTTGCTCAGGTTTTAACATAGTGGATAAAATATGGATGAAAAAAGACAGATTATCTAACGAATACGAAGAAGACGTAGTTTTATTGAGTTTGCTCAAATACATTTGAGTGGTAAAACTTTTATACGATGTCCATGTGTTAAGTATGGAAATTGCAAGATGTTGAACACTAAAGAAGTGAAAAACCACTTATTAATATATGGTATTGACATAAGATATGATAATTGGATATGGCATGGAGAAAATCTTGTTAGGTATTCTCCATCGAATATAATACCAAAATTAGAAGAAAACCTTGACAAACAAGTGTTCAATGATGATTTTGATGACGACATTGTTGAGATGGTTGAAGCAACACAACAACATAGTGTTGATGATCCCAGACAATTTAATAAGTTGCTTGCAGATGCTAAGAAACCTCTGTATCCTGGGTGTGAAAAATGGATTAAGTTAGGTACATTAGTCAAATTGTATCACTTGAAAGCAAATTTGATTGGAGCGATACTAGCTTTCCAGAACTGTTAACATTGTTGAAAAGTATATTACCTGAAAATAACGAATTGCCAAAATCTATGTATGAGGCAAAAAAAATTTTAGTTACTCTAGGAATGTCCTATGAAAAGATTCATGCATGTCCCAACGATTGTTGCCTATATAGAAAAGAGTTTGCTGATGCATCTAATTGTCCTCATTGTAATGAGTTAAGGTGGAAGAAGCGTAAGAACTCTTCTGAAGTGAAAAAAGGAATGCCTGCTAAGGTTGTATGGTATTTTCCACCAATACCACGATTTCAAAGAATGTTCAATAGTCCGATACATTCAAAGAACCTAACATGGCATGCTAATGAAAGATTGGTTGATGGAAGCTTACGCCATCCAACTGACTCTCCATCTTGGAAATTGGTCGATCATTTATGGCCTAAGTTTGGAAATGAAGAGAGGAAAATTCGCCTTACTTTATCAACTGATGGGATAAATCCTCATAGCGAGATGAATAGTAAGTATAGTTGTTGGCCTGTGATTTTGACAACATATAATCTCCCACCCTAGTTATGTATGAGACGCAAATTTATGATGTTAACCATGCTAATTTCTGGGCCAAAGCAACTGGGGTACAACATAGACGTGTATTTGGCCCCTTTAATAGATGATTTGAAAATTCTTTGGAATGATGGTGTACCATGTTATGATGGGTATCGACGTGAAGTTTTCACATTAAAGGCAGTATTGTTATGGACTATTAATGATTTTTCTGCATATGGTAATTTAGCGGGTTGCACAGTTAAAGGGTATTGTGCGTGTCCAATATGCGGTGAATACACATCTGCCATACATTTAAAATTTGGAGAAAAGATGGCATATCTTGGACATAGAAAATTTTTATCACTTAACCATCCGTTTCGAAAACAAAAAAAGGCATTTAATAATGAAAAAGAACTTGGGATGGCTCCACAACCGTTGTCTCGAGAAAGTATATTTGAAATGTTCATCAATAATGATTCTCCTTACGAGTTTGACTTGTCGAAAGATAAGAATCCGATAAGTTCTTTGCGCAGTTGTTGGAAAAAGAATTCTATATTTTTTGAACTTGAATATTGGAAAAAGCTGCACGTTCGACATTGTTTAGATGTTATGCACATTGAGAAGAATGTATGCATGAATTTGATTGGTACCTTGCTTGACATCCCTGGCAAGACAAATGATAGATTGCAGACTCGTCGTGACTTGGAACAACTAGGAATTCGTCCTGAGTTGGCGCCAAAGGTCGTAGGGAGAAGGATATACATACCTCCTGCTTGTTACACGTTATCCAAAAATGAGAAACGGTTTGTTTGTGATTCATTGTAAAAAATGAAAGTTCCTAAAGGGCATTCTTCTAACATACAAAGTCTTGTATCAATTGACAATTAAAAAGTGATAGGGTTAAAATCCCATGATTGTCAAGTGCTCATGCAACAATTGCTTTCTGTTGCACTTCGCGGTGTACTACCTAAGCACGTGAGAAATACTATCACACGATTCTGTTCTTTTTTTAACGCTATATGCAGTAAGGTGGTAGACATTACACATTTAAGCGTCTTGGAGCACGAGATTGCAGTGATATTGTGTTTGTTTGAAAAATACTTTCCTCCGTCGTTCTTCACCATAATGATGCATTTAACTGTACATCTAGTCAGAGAAGTTCGTCTTTGTGGCCCGGTGTATCTTCGATGGATGTATCCCTTCGAACGTTACATGAAAGTTCTTAAGGGATATGTTCGAAATCGAAATCGACCGGAGGGTTGTATTGCTGAAGGGTATATTTTTTAGGAAGCTGTAGAATTTTGTACAGATTTTTTACACAATGGGATGCCAATTGGACTTGGAAAGGCAATCGACAGAGGTCTGCAACTTCACACATGAATCCCGAAAAAGAACAACTAATGCAGGCTCATTTGTATGTTTTGGAAAATACAGATGACGTACAACCCTACATAGAGTATGTTGACTTAATCTTAAGCTCATGTTTTATATCATGTTGCCAATAATTTGATATTTATAACATCTATGATGAATTATATTTCATTTTAGGAAACATATGAACCATTTGAGAAAATTGTATCCATCAAAGTCAAGGAACCAAAAGTGGCTACAAGATGAGCATAATCAAACTTTCATTTCTTGGATTCGTGATCATGTATGCTTCGAAGGGCGATGACTATTGTATTTTGATTACATATTTTTACAAATTTTTAGTTTCATGCTTATAACTCATGCTTATACACTCATAGGTTGCAACAGAGCTTGAGTTACCGAACAACACAGTATTTGATACAGTGAGGTGGATATCACATGGCCCTTTGCCTACTGTGATAATTTATGTTAGTTATTTTGTAAATGGAATTCGTTACAATACAGAGAACAGTGATAGTACTCGTAATGTGCAAAATAGTGGCGTTTGTTTAATAGCAAAGGCAATGCAGATAGCTAGTGTAAAAGATAAAAATCCAATAATGACGAACATGCCATTTTATGGCGTGATTCAAGAGATGTGGGAGTTGAATTATATTACTCTTAAGATTCGAATGTTTAAATGTAATTGGGTTAATAGTGCCAGTGGTGTCAGTACGGATGATTTGGGATTTAAACTAGTTGATCTTAAACGCATTGGATATAAGTCTGATTCTTTTATACTAGCATCACAAGTGAAACAAGTATCTTTTATCGAAGACCCAAGTGATACTCGATGGCATGTTGTGTTGCACCCTCCAAATAGGGATTATGAAAATCATATAAACGAAGATGAGTTAGGTGACATAACTTTAAATTACAGTAGTTCTAAAAATGTCATTGCTTCAAATGCATTTGAGGACCTGGATGAAAATGATTCGGTCTATATTCGAAGTAACTGTAATGGCACTTGGATGGTCAATGATAATCTATTATAGATGGTATGACTTATTATAATGTGTTGGCATGTTGTGTTGCACTCCTTAACAATTTGAGTGTTTCAATTAACTTAATTGATTAGTTTTGCTTATTAGTTACACTTATTTTTAGTCCACTAATAACATTTACTTTCATTGCAGGATACTTACAGATGGACACTAGCAGCGATGACCACGTCTCACCTGGTAGTGATGGTCATTCGTTAGAAATAGCACATGATTTGGAGACACCGTCTACCCGCCGATCGATTCGTGGTCCTACCACTATGATTCAACTAACACAGATTAGATCGGATGCAGATCGGTGAGTTATTAAGTATAATGATCAAGGCCAATGGATTGGGAAAAATGCCACTAAAATGGTAAGTTACATTGGGACTTGTGTGAGGAACCACATACCAATTTCATATGCTTCGTGGAAAGACATGTCATCAGAACTGAAAGAAAATTTTTTTGTGAGCATCCAGGTAACTTATATGTACTTAATGTTTAATTCAATAAAATATGATGTATTTGGATTTAGATATGTTTACATGTATGTTATTTTGTAATTTTCAGAAGTCTTTTGTGATAAATCCGAAATCTAAGAAGGATATTTTGATAAAAGCTTGGATTGCATTTCGAAACTTCAAAAATTGTCTAAGGAGTAAGCACGTTGACCCATATACAGACATGTCAGAATGCTTGAAATTTCCTCCATTTGAGTATCCTTCTATCGATCTAGTTGATTGGGAAATTTTTGTTAACCAAGCTCTATCGGACAACTTCCAGGTTAGTGTTATTAATTATTTTATGTTTGAATCATCAAATATGTTGCTTAATTTAACTTGTATTATGTGGAGTGTATTGTAGGCACGTAGAAATTTGCAGAAAGAGCGGCGCAAACAATACAAATACAATCATAGAACATCACGCAAAGGTTATGCAAATTTAAGTGAGGAGTTGGTAAGTTTTATGTGATAACAATTTATTATTTACCAATAATTTATTATATGGCGTTCTTCCAACTTTATTTTACTCTTATATACTTGTAGAAAAAACAAGGAAAGTTGTCTACAACAGCAGATCGAGCTACTATTTAGAAACATGCTCGACTAGGAAAAAATGGAGAATTTTTAAATAAAGACGTTGAAGATGTTGCAGTGAAAATTGTAAGTAATAATCTAATGATTGTTTCTCTATGAGTGTATGTAATACATTATAACTTGTTTGAAAATAAAATGTTTATCTATTAAAATTACAGAATGAACTGTCCAAAGATTATGTTAACTATAAAGGTTATTCAGATGATATATTGACCCAAGCATTGGGAACACCTAAACACCGAGGACGGGTAAGAGGTGTAGGGGGCTTGGTTACACCATCATTATACTTTCACAAACACATCCCAACAGAACCCACACAAACGTCAAAGAATGACGTTCCAGAGACAATTTGGAAAAAGGAGAAAGTACTGATTTTGGATCAATATAATTTAATGGTTAAACGTATGCACGAGTTAAATTCTCGAATGAAGGTCGAGGAAACACATTCAGTTGCACATGATCAACAAATCATATCATCGCGCACACATGAGGAAAAAATAGATCAGGTAAAAATTATATTTACATGATTAATAAGTTATTGTGTTGATGGATTATTTGACATTGATAATAGATTGACCGTTTGAATGTACATTTTAGGGGAGACCTTGTAGTCTTGCTGTTGGAAGTGTTGATAACATTGTGGCAGCAGGTACTATTTTCAAGAGACAATGGTCTAACGAAATAGTTTATGGGGTAACACTTGGGGTGAACGATGTGCGAGTTCTCATTGAAGTTGTAGAGGACACCAACTCCACATTACCCATACCTGTTGTTGGAAGTATTTATAGGGTTTCTGATGCAATTGGATTGTATGTTTCATGGCCAAATCATTTGGTGGTTATATAAAAAGCAGAAAAGGTAAATTTTATTTATGAAAACATGAATTATTTCATTTGAACATGAGTTATTTCATTTGCAAGTTCCGTTTTAATGTTTGACATTTTTTGGAAAGTCACATAAGAAGCATTCTCGAGAGTTAGCTGCTTTAAAAGGAAAGAAACCAAAGGTCGATGTGTCAAAGTTGCCAGCAGCGACACGGTTTGTGCTAAAATTCGTGGAAGAGGAGATGATTGATGAATTTTTGCATATCCCAATTGATGATCAGATTTTTGAGTACCACTTCAACTTCTATATGATGAAGGATAGCATAAGACAATTATGTCAGATGGAGGAATTGGCACTCTCAATTATAACGGGTTATATCGCGTATGTACAATTAACTAATTGGATTAGTAGTAATAATTTATTGTAACATTTCTAATATTAACAGTTTTTTTTATTTATTTATTTTTATTATGATCTTAGATGTTTGGTAGCAGCCGACCCAAGTATATTAGAGGATTATGCATTTATTCATCCTACGCAAATTTCAAGTGACTCAGGCACCAATGAACAACGTTCTACATTCTTATGCAACAGGTTGACCTCAACAAAGAATAAGTTGTTGATATGTCCGTATAATCCCAGGTAAATTTAGAAAAATGATTATTTTAATAATTTTTTATTGATAAACATTGATTTATCTAAATTTTTTGATTTATTTCTTTTATGTAGATATCATTGGATGGTAGTTGTCATCAATCTACGGAGTAATACAGTGTATTCAGTTGACTCCATAGGACTTGGTGTTTGTGAAGATGTGAAAACTGTTGTCAATACGTAAGTAATTAAAAGTATTTCACATTATGTATATTCATTATGTTAACAATCTAATATATTTGTGTGTTTGTTTTGTTTAGGGCCATGAGAATGTTTTATGCTCGAACAAGTATACGATCCCAACCTGTTATGTGGGTACCCATTAAGGTAAGCATTTCAATTTCGATGTAATAATATTATATTTTAGATTACAAGATTTGGTTTGTTCTATCATGGGCTGAAATATATGTGTGCATGTATAGTGTGCTAAACAACCGCGTAGCACGGAATGTGGGTATTATACTATGAAGTTTATACACGACATAATAACTCAGAAGAGCACAACAGTTACAGACGTGGTATGCATTTGCTTAAACCATCTTGTTTAACTATAGTTATTACACTTAATAGCATTGTTTTTAATCAATCTAATATGGTTTGTTTACTTGCAGTTGACGAGACAAATACAATATAGTCAATTGGAATTAGACACAATTAGAGTTGACTATTGTGACTTTATAGGACGTTATATTTGAGTGTTGTGACTCCACAGTTTGTTATTAGATTTAGGGACGAAGTTTTTGGTTCGATAGGTTCAAGTTTGGTAGAGTATGCTTTACATGTTTCTATTCAAGATACTAACTTTTTGTACAAAAAAGTATTTCATTAGTTGATTAATGAAAATTATTTCATTCATTGTGTTGTGGTATGATGTTTGGAGTATCTAGGTTGTTTGGAGTATATGCAGACTGCAGGTATAAAACAATTTTGGGGGGTCACAATGACCCGGTTGTTCCTTTTTTTTTTTTTTTTTATCAAATTGTTATAGTTGATGGCTAGAAAACGTCAATAAAAACGATCTTTATTGATGGTCAATCTCCGATACTTGATGGCCGAAAAACATCAACAAACCCTACTTTGATGGCCAAAATCATCCAGATATTGTTTTCTTGATGTTTTTGGCCATCAAGAAAACAATCTTTCCTGATGGTCAAGCTCCAATACTTGATAGCCAAAAAACATCAACATAACCTATCTTGATGGACATGACCATCAAGATAGAGTTTGTGTTGACGTCTTTTGACCATCAAGAAAACAACGCTTTCTTGATGGTCAATCTCCAATACTTGATGGCCAAAAAACATCAACAAACCCTACCTTGATGGCCAAAATCATCCAGATAGGAATTTTCTTGATGTTTTTTGGCCATCAAGAAAACCATCTTTCTTTATGGTCATGCTTCAATACTTGATGGCCAAAAACCATCAAGATAACCTATCTTGATGGATATGACCATTTAGAAAGGGATTGTGTTAATATTTTTTGGCCATCAAGAAAACGACATATCTTAATGACGGGCTTTCTTGATATGGGCTTTATTGATAGTTTTTGGCCATCAAAATATGTCTTTCTTGATTTTTTTTGGCCATCAATAAAAGTCAAATTTGTAGTAGGAATATAAATTTGTATCATAGAAAAAGCGACCTACAAAGTGAGCAAGAACTACATATCAATGTTGTGTAGGCTATGAACACACCACACTAATAAATTAATAAAGAGTGATAGATGATAGTAGTCTATCAGTATTTATCCCTAATAAAATATTTTGTTATATTTGTAAATATTTTGACTCATTTTGCTATATTTGAAAACAATCCAATCCTTTAAATTTTTAATAAGAAGTATTAGTTAAATAAATTAAATTTAGATGTTAATTTTATAATAAATAAATATAGTTAAAAATTCATATTATTAAAAATAATTCATAAATCAATGTTGTGACTTTGACCAAACCAATTCAACACAAAAGTTAGCTGCATCTATTATATATTTCAGGCTTTGGTTGTCGTCGGATTCAGTCGAGGAGGAATGTGGAGACTCAGATGAAGGCGGTTTTGATGATTCGATGTCGACGATGGCAAGTAATTTGTGATCGGAGGAGGTGATTCCAACCTTTTCCCCGAAATCCTTGGGCTATAAAGAACAATGTCGTCATTGCTGGAGGCTTTGTCAAGGACTTGTTTGGCTTCATCAATGTCGACATTGTTGGGCTGGTCGAAGAAGATGGGTAATACAGAGCGGATTGTCAAGAGAAATGGGAGGGATTAGAGAGAGAGAGAGGAAGAAAGTGGAGGCTGCGGTGGAGATATAAGAAAAATGATGGAATTTAGGGTTTTTCTTATGTTGGGCGAGGAAAAGGGTTTTCTTTTTCTAATTTTCTCCCTTTTTTTATTTAAAAAAGTGTGGATTAGGCTTGTTAGTAAATTAACCTTAATATTAGTATACTATTTTACATTATGTAGCCAAGCTTAGTGACCAAGGGTTATGTGTCTTCTAAAGACACATCCTGAGTGGCCATCAAATGTTACCACCTACATGCCAAATTGCCTATAAAGAGAGATTTTTGGTCGATTAAAAACACACATTGGAGAGAAAAGAAGAGAAAGGATTAGTAAAATAGAGAAATTTCATTTTTATAAATCTCACTTTCTTTATTTAGTTATTTTATTTACTTTATCTTGATTATTATATTTATTTCATTATTTTAATATTTTAATATTATAGTTCCTCGGGTTTCATGCTCCTGTTTTTCCGTCATTTTTGCTCCTCAATTTTACAACACGTTATCAGCACAAACTATTGTCGTTTTCCAGTCGAAGGTAAGGATTGAAGGTATGTCATTTTTCTCTTTATTTTAATTAGTAAATTAAACGTTGTTTTGCATGTTTAGTATATATTAAATTGCTAATATAAAAACAATTCTTTATGATAGCGTTATCATGGAAAATCTTACAAAAATAAAATTTACAGCCTTTGTCATCCATGGAAATAATTATTTGTCATGGGTGCTTGATGCTGAAATACATCTAGATGCCATGAACTTGGGAGAAACAATTAAAGAGGGAAATACAACATCCATTCAAGAAAAAGCAAAAGCTATGATTTTACTTCGTCATCATCTCCACGAGAGATTGAAAATGGAATATTTAACAATAAAAGATCCTTGTATCTTGTGGAAGAATTTAAAAGAGAGATATGATCATCAGAAAATGCTCATTATGAATGGATGCATTTGAGGCTCCAAGATTTCAAATCAGTAAGTGATAGACAACTCCGCATTATTTAAAATCAGTTCAAAATTGTTATTATGCGAAGAAAAAATTACTGATGTGGATATGTTGGAGAACACATTTTCTATATTTCATGTCTCGAATATGCTCCTGCAGCAATAATATCGAGAGAAAGGTTTTAAACAATATTTTGAATTAATTTCATGTCTTCTCGTGGCTGAACAAAATAGTGAGCTATTAATGAAGAACCATGAATCTTGACCAGCTTGAACAACACCATTCCCTGAAGTGAATGCTATAAATTTTAATCGTCATGGCCGTGGTCGTGGTCGTAACCGTGGCAGAGGAAGAAATAGTTATTATGTTCATGATGGTTATTCTAGTCATCCAAATTTCAAAAGAACCACCTGAAATGATGATCATAAAGGAAAAGCTCCACAAGATAAAAATTCAAAAGGTCATGAGCATAAATGCATCCGACGCGGGATGACTGGACACTGTTCTCGTGTTTAGGCAAATTTTGCATACCAGGATAATGATATATTTGACCCATCTAATATGACAAATTTGGATGGGGCGGATTTTTTTGAATCTTCTGAAGAGAAAATCAGCATAAATAATGGCATAGCAAGTGTTTCTTTTGATTTTGAGAATATTTAGAATTGTTTTATCTATCTATCTTTCGTGTTTTTTTAAGTTAAACTTTGTATTTCAAGTTTTGTTTTTCTTACTGTAATTATCTTGTTTAAATGAAGAATCATGGACAATTTTCATATGTTGAGTGACTCAAAAATGAGGAATGAAGATCTATGTCTGGCAAGCTGTGAAACTACACATGCGATACTTACAAATAGAAAATATTTTTTCAAATTGACAATGTTGGAAGCAAAAGTCAATACAATATCAGGTTTTGCAAACCTGATTGAAGGATTTGGAAAAGCAAATATTATTTTGCCTAGAGGAACAAAATTTACAATTAACAATGCATTGTTTTCTAATCAATCGAAGAGAAATCTATTAAGTTTTAAAGATATACGTTGCAATGGTTATCATAATGAGACTGATAGAAAAAATGAGATAGAATATCTTTCTATCATATCTCCTGTCTCACATGAAAAACGTATATTGGAAAAGTTGTCTGCTTTATCTTTTAGATTATATTATACTCATATATGAGTCATTGAAACATATGCAACAATGAACTTGGAGTTCATGAATCCAGATATATTTACAATTTGGCATGACCGGTTGGGTCATCCAGGATCTATTATGATAAGGAGAATCATTGAAAATTCAAATGGACATCCATTGAAGAACCAGAAGATTCTTCAATCTAGTGAATTATTATGTAATGCTTGCTCTCAAAGCAAATTAATAATTAGACCATCACCAGCTAAAGTGGGAACTGAATCACTTGCATTTTTAGAACGAATTCATGGTGATATATGTGAACTTATTAACCCACCAAGTGGACCATTTAAATATTTTATGGTATTAATAGACGCATCTAGTAGATGGTCACACGTGTGCTTATTATCATGTCGAAACCTTGCATTTGCAAGATTATTTGCTTAAATAATTAAGCTAAGAGCACAATTTTCTGATTATACAATTAAGGCAGTTCGTCTTGATAATGCTGTTGAATTTACATCTCAAATTTTTTATAATTATTGTATGTCAATTGAGATAAATGTTGAACATCCTGTAGCTCATATTCATACACAAAATGGTTTAGCAAAATTGTTTATAAAGCGTCTGCAATTAATTGCTAGACTATTACTTATGAGAGTTAAGCTTCCTACATCTGTATGGGGACATGCTATTTTGCATGTTATGTCACTTGCACACATTAGGCCAGTAGCTTATCATAAATACTCACCATTACAATTAGCTTATGATCAGGAGCCAAATATTTTCCATCTAAGAATTTTTTGATCTGCAGTATATGTTCCAATTGCTCCACCACAATGTACTAAGATGGGTCCTCAAAGAAGATTAGGAATTACGTTGGATATGATCCCATCAATTATTAAATATCTTGAACCCCTGATGGGTGATGTATTTACTGCACGATTTGCTGATTGTCATTTTAATGAGACAAATTTTCCAACATTAGGGGGAGGAATTAAGAAGTTGGAAAAGGAAATTGCATGGAATGCATCATTATTGTCTCATTTAGAACCCCGTACAAATCAATGTGAACTTGAAGTTCAAAAAATAATTCATTTGCAAAATATAGCAAATCAATTACCATATGCATTTATAGATGCAAAGAAAGTAACTAAATCACATATACACGTTACAAATGTTCCGTCAAAAATTAATATCCCAACACAGCAAGTTGTTACTAATGAGTCTGGAACACGCTCGAATCGTGGTAGACCAGTGGGTTCCAAAAATAAAAATCCTCGAAAAAGAAAAATAAATGATAGTAAAAAAACTTGATTGAGGATGTAAATATCCATGAAGAAACCCTGGATATGACTAATAATCCAATTAGTGAAGAAGGTGAAATAGCTAAAGATAATAATGAGATTTCAATAAACTATGTCATAACAGGGGAAAGATGGAATCAAACTAATATAGGTATTGACAACATTTTTGCGTATAATGTTGTTCTTGATATTATATCTAAAAATGAGGATCCTGACCCAAAATTTGTTGAAGAATGTCGACAAATTATGTCATAATAAGGAAAAGATGGAATCAAACTAATATAGTTATTGACAACATTTTTGCGTATAATGTTGCTCTTGATATTATATGTGAAAATAAGAATCCTAACCCAAAATCTGTTGAAGAATGTCGACGTAGAAAAGATTGGCTTCGGTGGAAATAAGCAATCGAGACAGAATTAAACTCACTTTCAAAACGTCAAGTTTTTGGAGCAATAGTCCGGACACCAGAAGATGTCAAACCTGTAAGATACAAATGGGTATTTGTAAGAAAAAGAAATGAAAATAATGGGATCACAAGACATAAAGCAAGACTAGTTGCACAAGGTTTTTCACAAAGACCTGGTATTGATTATAAGGAGACATTCTCCAGTGGTGGTTGCATTTGCATTAAGATATTTAATTGGTCTGACTGTGTATGAAAATTTGAACATGACATTTATATGAGAATCCCAGAAGGATTTAAGATACCAGAAATACATAAATCAAGTTCTCGAGAACTAAATTCATAAAGTTATAGAGATCACTATATGGATTGAAACAATTAGGACGAATGTGGTATAATCACCTGAGTGGATATCTGTTGCCAGAAGGATATCAAAATAATCCAATATGTCCATGTGTTTCTATAAAAAAAATCACAGTCAGGATTTGTTATTATATCTGTATATGTTGATGATCTGAATATAATTGAAACTCCTGAAAAGCTTTCAAAGGCAATAGAATATCTTAAGAAAGAATTTGACATGAAAAATCTCGAAAAAAAACACAATTTTGCCTTGAATTGCAAATTGAGCATTTAGCAGATGAAATATTTGTTCATTAGTCAACATATACAAGAAAAATTTTAAAAATATTCTATATGGATAAAGCACATCCATTAAACATTCCAATGAAAATTCGTTCACTAGTGTGAAGAAAGATATATTTCAACATCGAGATAATAATGAAGAACTTCTTGGTCTTAAAGTACCATATATTAGTGCAATTGGTGCACTTATGTGTCTTGCTAATAATACAAAACCAAATATTACATTTTCAGTAAATTTATTAGCTAGATACAGTTCTTCTCCAACAAAAAGACATTGGAATGAAATTAAGCATATACTCCGTTATCTCTGAGGAACAATCAATATGGGTTTGTTTTATTCAAATAAATCAAATTTTGATTTAGTTGGTTATGCAGATTCTAGATATTTATCTGATCCATATAAATCTAGATCTTAAATAGGTTGTTTGTTCACCTGTGAAGGAATTGTTATATCTTGGTGATCAGTGAAACAGACCATAACAACAACTTCCCCAAATCATGCTGAAATTCTTGCAATCCATGAAGCTAGTTGAGAATGTGTATGGCTAAGATCAATGATTCAACACATTGGTGAAACATGTATCTTGTCTTCTAGTAAAAATCCTCTAACAACATTATACGAAGACAACACAACATGTATAGCCCAAATCAAATGAGGATTTATTAAAGGAGATAGAAAAAAACATATTTCACTAAAGCTTTTCTACACTCATGATCTTGAAGAAAATGGGGACATCACTGTACAACAAATTTGTTCGAAGGATAACCTTACAAACTTATTTACAAAATCATTACCAACCGCAACCTTTGAAAAATTGGTGCAGAACATTGGAATACAGCAACTCAGAGATCTCTAGTAAGGTTTTAACGAGACATATTTCATATATATATAATGAACATATAAGGAGGAGTATTATAAGTATTAGCCATAAATAGATGTCTATTATGTAGGCAAGCTTAGTGGCTAAAGGTCATGTGAGACACATCCTTAGTGGCCATGGGATGTCCATCACCTACTTTCCAAATTGCCTATAAATAAAGGTTTTTGGTGGAGTTTGAAACACACATTGGAGAGAAAAGAATAGAAAGGATTGGTGAAATTGAGAAATTTTATTTTCATAAATCTCACTTTCTTTATTTAGTTATTTTTACTTTATTTTAACTATTATATTTATTTCATTATTTTATTATTTTAATATTATAATTCATCGATTTTCGTGCTCCCATTTTTTCATCATTTTTGCCTCAATTTTACATATACAAAATAAACCAATTAGCCCATTTTTGGAAAGGAGAAAAAAAAGTAAAAATTTTAAGACATTCATAAAATTTGGGTTTACTATTGAGGCCTTACGTCTTACAAAAAAAAAAAATATATATATATATATATATATACAAAAGATACAAAAAAACAAAAGCATATTTGGATAAATTATGGTATCCTAATTCAAAGATATCATTACTAAGGCGCAATTAACTAAATAATCATTTTTATATTTATTTAGTTTCCATTCAAAATTAACAATAAAGATATTTTGAATTTTTTTTTTAATTTAAGAACATTTTTTAAACTTTTGAAAGTTTGGAGATATTTTTTACACAAACTACAAAGTTCGAGGACTTTATATATATAATTCAGCCTAATTATTAAACCACACAATTTACTACTTGAAGTTGGATACTTATGCTTTTTATTTCTTTTCTATTTTTTCTTTTAAAATACAATTTAAATTTTGAAAACTAAAATTGAATTGTATTTTGTTATACTTCTTAAAGTTTATTACAGAGGTATTTTAGTTCTTTATGAAATTATTTTACTGCCACTCCCGACTTGAAGTTCGTGAACTTCCTCTGCCGCTCTCACTCACATCATATAGTTCGTAGAGATACAGTGCTCCCGCTCTTGATATGCATCTTAGCCAAAGAACTCCAATTCACCTGTGGGTTTCTCTGAATCTGTCTCCGTCCAAATCCGTTCAGAACTCATGTCGTCCAAATTCGAGTTTCTCTCTTCAGAGTTCGCACTTCTACTAAGATCCAAGTGTCTCTATTATCAGAACTCGTGTTGCCTTAACCTGAAGTTCGTGAAATCACAATTCTTTTTTCTTTTTTTTTTTTTTTTTCGTTTTCCCTTTGTTCTTTTTTTTTTTTTTTTTTTTTCAGTTTCACATTGGTACTTCTTCTTCTTACTTTAATTTGAAAGTTTTCGTCTTTGGTTATGCTTTTGTTTTGTCCTAACTTCAACCTGCTTTCTTAGTTATGGCATTCACCACAAGGGTTTTTGTTTTTGGGATCCTATCTCGAAAATATTATGCATCTCTCGCGTGTTACTTTTTGGGAGCATAGTATGTTCTTTTGTCTCTCATCTTTTCATGCCTCTCTCACTAGTTCCCAACCTTTATTCACTGATCTCGCTAGTGATTTATTTACTTTGTCTGACCTTTCATTAGTCCTTGAGCCTTATCACTCAACCCCCAATTCTGTTTTCCCAAATTCAACATCAACCTTCAATCATCTGACCCCATCTCTTGATCCTCGACATATCCATGAGCTTGATAATTTTGCTCCCTCCCTACTATCCCATATCCGACTTCTGTCTCCATTTTTTAACCAATACTTGAACCTGTCACCTCATTTCATCACTCCACTCGGGTAAAAGAAACTCCCCATCATCTCTAAAACTATCATGTTTTTTCCACTATTATATCTCTAGTTGAACACTCATCTTATCATGGAGCTAGTACTAACTTTCTTTACAGCAAGCAATCCATAAAGAACTTCAAGCTCTAGAAAAGACTCACACTTAAGACTATGTGGATTTTCCCCCAGGAAAAAGACCTATTGAGTGTAAGTGCATTTACAAATTTAAAACACACTTTGATAGGTCTATTGAACGATATAAAGCTCTTCTTGCTGCAAAAGGTTATTCTCAGGAATATGGCATTGATTACGAAAGGAGATTTGCTCCAATCACCCGAATGACATTTGTCACACCTCCTCCCAAGTTACCCTCTTAACCTAGAAAAAGGTGTGAGGACAATAGAAATCGACCCTTTTATGACATCTACTATCAGGCTGTACAATCCTCAACTCAAAATCAAGCACCTAGATAAGCTAGCATACAAATACGGACTTTCATTCATCAACTTAAAAGCAACATATGATTACCAACTCCCACTCCTTAAACCTCTATATGTACAACACATGTCTTATGTACAAATATTTACAATGTATACAAACTAGTAGCAGACCCAGACGAGTTGTTGTGTAGGCTAAGCACCGCGGTTTCGCTGGCTACCTGGAAAACAGAAAAACAACGGAAAACATGAGCTAGGTTGTCTAGTGAATGACAAGTTCAAAATCCATGCTTAGCATGAAACCCAGCAAAAACATGTTCGATAAACAGTATTAAGACAGAAAATATTTCATCATTGAGAATTATAAAGGTTTGCATATGCCTGGAAGATTTTCTTTAGTTGAGGCGAAGAGAAACTCAACGCTACTCAACGTCGAAAACAACCTTAGTTGGGGTGAAGTAATCTTGACACATCCAACGTCGAATAACCTTAGCTGTGTGGAGTAATCTCAATACAACAGCGTCAAATATACCTCTATGTGTATATAAGAATCATAACCTAGGTTGCCCTTGTACCTTTTCAAGTCCTTCAGTACCAGGTCCCATAGACGATATTTAGGCTGCCCATATGCCTTCTCCGTGTCCTTCGACATTGGGGACCTTTTATAATCCCTTTTAAATAGCACATGCTTTGATATTAATAAAAAATAAAATGTTCATAAATACAAGTAAAAAAAACCTCAAAGTTTCATAGCATTTAACAAATGACATGCTTTGTAATAAACTTTAGCACCAAGTAATATCATGCTTAATCGCTAAAGCCATGTAAAATCTTGCTCAAAATCATATTAAATAACTCATGTCTTTCATGCTCAACTTGTCTTAGAAAAACTCATACTTTTAGAATAAATCGAGCATACAAGAAATATTGAGAAAATAAAAGCATTTTAAATAGAATTCTATCACTCACTACTTGTCCCGGCTCTTAATGAATTATAAGATTCTCCTAGCTCTTCTCGACCTGAAATGGTTTAATTCCTTTTGTTAGGTTTCTTAAGATTCCCATTCATGTATATTAAACAGATCTTTAGCATTGAAGTTTAGCTTACTAGCGAGACCAAGCAAAACTAGAGAGATTAGCGAGACCAGTGAGATTTGTGAGGCTAAGTGACGAACGAGACCAGCAAGATTGGTAAGACGAGTGAGACTAGCAAGACTTGTCTCGTTCCACACCCACAGTATTGCTATATGCTTACCAGCGAGACTTGTCTCGTCCAAGCTTCACCCGTCAGCCTTAAGGATACTATCTTCATTTCCACTGCCAAAAATAGTATTTCCAGCTGGAATTAGATTTTACTTTCTCTTATAAACTTGTAGATAATTTAGCTAACAAGCTTACCTCCAAATTTCAGGGTCTAACTCCTCTTCGTTCAACAGATAACTCAACATTCCTCCACCTTGCTCCAGACTACCCAAAACGCAAGCTAGTCGCTTCTTTGTACAATTCCACCTGTTTTCCTTCCCATTTAGCTTAGACATCCTTCCCAAAAGTTATTAATAAATGAATTAACTTGCTAACCTCAAATTTTCAGCTCCAAACTGATCTCTAGAGCTGTCTATCTTTCGAATATCACAACATGTCCAGATTGCACAAATTCCAGACCAGCTTCAGTTCCTCATCGAATTTCATCAAGGTTTTCTTCAAATTTCCATTTTAATCAACCTAAATCTTCTCCTTCTTCTCCTTTCTGATGCCTAGCTGAAGAACTACAAACTTGCTTCGGTTTGGAAGAGAATGAAAGTCAGCAATGATATGAAAAAAAAATGCTTTTCCCCTTTTCATACTTAGCCTCTCCACTGACTTGCTTTTCTTATTTTTCCTCTCTTCTTTTATTATATTCACTAACTCAATTAAATTCCAAATTCTCTTTATAATTATTAGTAACAAAAAAGCGCTTGAAAATTTCTTTTTGTTCTCTTAAATTAAGGGAATTTATATTAGATTTCACTTGTTTGTTAGTTATTTTTAGGTAATACAAAAAAAAAAAAAAACAAGAATCGAAAGCCAAAGAAACCAAACCGACCCAAAATCAAGTAAAAAAGAGAAAAGAATCACAAAACTCCCAAAAATAGGGCAGTGCCAGGTCGCCAGCTCGGCGTTGCCATGACGCATTTTCCCAAGAGCACCAGTCAAGCAAGCACAGCAGCGCTAGCGCGGTGTTGCGGCTCGGCCCTGAGGGTAGGATTCAATGACTCACAGCGCGGCGGTGCCATCCTTTTATGTCGGTCAGCACAACGGCGCCATCTCACAGCGTCGCGGCGCGAGCTTTCCTTTTTTGAAAAATTTACAATTTTGGAAAGAAATATGGGAGGCCAAGTCTATAAATTAAAGGGCTTCCAACAACCCTAGGCAATAGAGAACAACATAATACATACCCTCAAAGAGTGTGTTGGCTGCAAGGAAGAGAGAAAAAAGTTTGAGAGATAGTTTGGTGTCGTTCGAGTTCCCGACGTGAAGACTAAGGACATGTTGGCGGTTCCTTCTTAATCAAGAGCTTCTTACAGTAGAGTTTTCCTTTCTTTACACTCTTTCTATGCTGAAATTGATTTTGAACATGTTGCCTAAAGCTATGAGTCGCTAAGCTCTTTAGTTTTAGGGTATTGATGAATTGTTTATGAAGTTATGTTGATATTGTAGACTTTTCATGGTTTTGTTGTAATGAATATGCTTTTCATTGTTATTGTGCTTAATTCTTGTTGATTGGCCATGATTGAATGTTAGATTAGATGTATACTTGAAATAATTGTATGTCTAATTGGATCTATAACAATGGATTGTTGTTAATCAATCATGTGAATAGTTAGGTTAACAATGAAAGTTGCTAAAGATTACTGTTAGGTTAACAATGAAAGTTGCTAAAGATTACTCCTAATGCCATGTAACTTATATTGGTTTCAAGATATTAGTAATCAATTATGTTGCATGAGAAAATGTTGTTTTTTATAGAAAATAACCCAGATTTATGTTTCTAGACTTAAGCATATGAATTGCAATAAAATCCATGAACCCTAGAATGTTGCATAATGAACTGAACAAGGATTCAAGACCCTATAACTCTCTTTGACTCTTGTATTCCATATTTACTTGCTTTCCTTATTAGTTTTCCTTAAATCACAACTTGAAATCGAATCCTCAAATAAAATTGATTCAATTCTAGAATAGCTAAGTAGTTTAAACCTTCACAATTGGATCTTCAGTGGAACAATATTCGAAACTTAATCGTCTTATATTATAACTTGAGCCGTTCACTTGCAGTAACACGAAAAATGTGTATCAGTAACATAATAATAATAATAACAATAGTAGTAATATCCTTAATAGCATCCTTCCACCTTGGTTCAAATCTGTACAACCTCTTTATGTCTTTTACATTCTAATGAGCTTGTCAAAAGAAATCCCAAACTTAGTATATCTCTTAAGGATTTAAGATTAGGCTTACAAAAAGTACTCTCGACTTAATCCACAAGCCTACCTTCCTCAGGTTCTTTTCCACTCTTCCTTTCAATCTAAACAAGAAAATTTGTATAAGTCCACAACAATATTACACACTTAAGTTAAGTGCTTAGAAAAGAAAGTAAGGTTTACAACATCCCTTCGCAGTCGTTTAGTTGTTGCAGCTGCCAAAATAGTGGCTTCTTCTTCAGAAGGACGTTAAAAATGCATTTTTTAGTGGCACATTATCTAAGGAAGTCTATATGGAATCACCATTTGATACTTATCCACCCCAGAAAGTATGTCTTCTCCGTCGCACATCATATGGTTTTAAACAAGCTCTGAGAGCATGGTTTGCCACATTCAGCTCTATTTTCACTCAACTTGAGTTTACTTCAAGTTCCCATGATATAGCTCTTTTCACATGTCATACTACAAAAAGTATTGTTCTTCTCTTTCTTTATATTAATGATATGATGATTACAGGTGATGATCCTCAGGCTATATTTGACTTACAAAGTTACTTAGGAAACACTTTGAGATGAAAGATTTGAGATCACTCACTTATTTCGTTGGCATTGAGGTCTCATCATTCTATAATGGGTACTACTTATCTCAAACGATATATGCTTCTGATCTCCTAGCTGGATCTAGCATACTAACTCTGCCACATCATCAACACCACTAGATCTGAATGTTCACTCAACTTCATTTAATGGTGTTCACCTTGAAGATGTCACTATCTATCAGCAACTAGTTCTAACTTGTAGAAATACAAGTTATTGTACTTTTTATTTGGAATAACTGGAGTAATTTAGGAGATGATCGCATGAATTTAAGAACGAAATAGTAATATGAATAACTTTACATCCATAGTGTTTACAAAGTCTTTATCCTGGAAATTATGGATTTTATGCCTTTTGAACACAAGATATGACAAAACGAAGCTAAAAGACAAGAAAAAGATGTTGCCAGAATCATCAAGACCACATCATTCCACTGATCAACACATTGAAGAACCTATCGTTTAGAAGAAAAAGAATTGTAGACGCATGGACAGTGGTTGTCGTGTCTATGTGAAAGTGGATGACTGATTTGACTAGGTCACGACAGAACCAATGAACCTATGACGCAATAAAATCTGCACAGCAAGGCATGAAATTAAATGCATAGGTGTCAAACAATCATAAGACCACTTTTTGGACGCCTATAAATATCCCGAGGGAGCTCAAGTTGAAGATAGAGAGAAAATAGTGGGTGAAAACTTTGCTCAATCTCCCTAGCACCATCCCCACCTTTTACCTCAAGCTCTCTTGTGAGAAGATTTTAAGTGAAAGTTTCGTGTCGCCTCTCAGAGAGTGAGAACCCATCAATTTTTTCTATGCAAATTATATCAAACAACCTCCATCTCAAGCCTCTAAGAAGAAATACATTGCCTTTGGCGACTTAGCGTTATTTATTTCACATTGCACTTTCATTTCCACCTTTCTTATTTGTATTAAGATTATTTTAATCGAAAGACTTGCATATTTTTTTAATATAAGTTTGATTGATTCCATATTTTCATCACTTATCATCTTCAACATCTTACATTATAGGTGATTAAATTTCTTAATAGGTTGAGTGAATGAAACTAACATTTTCTAAGTTATACTTAAGTTGTTTTCATCATGTTAAAATGCGTGCTAAAAACCTTGCATGAATCTATCGAACAAATAGGTTTAAGTAAGTATGATCAATTGCTTGAGAGAGTAAGTGATTGACTGTTTTCGTTTAAACAAAAAAAAAAATAGTTTTAGAGATAAATGTGGTGTCGAAGCATTTAGAGATCGTTCCCAATTTTGAGTTTGCAACATGAATGCCTACTTAATAGAAATATGTTAGTGAAGTCTTCTCAACTAGGGGTGTTCATTCAAACCACAAAAACCAAACCGAATTCGAAACCGAACCGAAACTGAACCAAAACCGATTGTATGTGGTTCGGTTCGGTTTATACAATGTTGAAACCGTTTTTATACGGTTCGGTTCGGTTTCTAGTTGTGAAACCGAAACCGAAATCGAACCGAACCGATTTATATTAAAAAAAATTATTTCATTTTTTTTCTTTTAGTCTTTCTTTTTCTTTTTCTTTTTATTTTTATCTTTCTTTTTCTTTTTTCCCTTCCCGCCGCTGTGCCACACGCCCCTAGGGTTTAGGTTTCACAATTCACTTCAATCTTCATCACGATTAGTCCAGTCAATTTCGTTCAGCTTCAGACCTCCCCGCTCCCCCCGTGACGCCCGCATCTCGCCACTACATCGGCATTTCCATTCCCTTCAGAGTTCAGAGTTCAACGCCTCAGTGTTAGTGGTTCCGACGTGAACGCATAGGCAGTAGTTCCGACGAGAGGCTTCGACGCAATGCCTCAGTAGTTCCGACGTGAGGCTTCAACGCACGGTTTCCCGCGGCACATAGTTCCGACTTCCGACGCTGAAACTCTCCATCTCTCCCCGCGGCACACCTAAAGGTATTCAGTACTCGCCGTTCTATTTACTTGTCGTTCAATACTCCCCGTTCTGATTTGAAGTTTGAACTTTGAGTTTGAACTATCAATTTTGCTTTGTTCTTAGTTAATAACTTAATAGTTATCTTTTTCATATTGTAAACGGCACACGATAGCCGGTAGCAGTAGCACCATGTCTCAGAGGATGAGCTTAAGCTTGACCAATGACATTGACAATAGTAAAAGCAATAGCAACAACAACAAGAGCAACAATTGTTCTAGTGTGAACGAAAATGATGATGTTATTGAGATGTCTCCATCGGCACTTGAAGCGCAAATTTGAAAAAAGAGGAAAAACACGTCTATGGTATGGAATCACTTTACTAAATGTTTTGAATATAGTAATGACGATCCACATGCTAAATGTAATCATTGTGATATGGTATATGCATGTCATCCAAGAAGGAATGAAAATTCAACTATGAGAATGCATCTTGAACATTATTGTAAAAAAATCCTTATCAGATGAAAAATTCTAAGTTGGATTTAACTCAATCTAAGTTAATATTTAATAATAAAGAGGGTGGGGGTGGTAATACAACATCGGTTCAGTATAAGAAGTTTACTATTGAGAATGCTCGAAGACTAATTGCTGAGATGATCATAATTGATGAGTTGTCATTTAAATTTGTGGAGAATGAGGGATTTAAGAGGTTTGTAGAAGGGACTTTGACGTTAGTAGAACCAAATTTTGTTATTCCTTCTCGAACTACCATTGCTAGGGATATTTTGGGAATATATGGTACCCTAAAAGAACAGTTGAAAGATATTTTTGTGAGGGAAGGATATAGAGTGTCGCTTACAACTGATACTTGGACATCAATTCAAAATGTGAATTACATGGTTTTGACTGCACATTTTATTGATAGAGATTGAAAGCTACATAAGAGAATTATTAATTTCTCTCAGATTGAAAATCATAGAGGGGAGCCAATAGGAAAAGAGGTTGAGAAATGTTTGAAACAATGGGGTATTGAAAGGGTTTTGACATTAATTGTTGATAATGCTTCATCAAATGATATTGCCATTACTTACCTAAAGAAGCGTTTTAAACATGGGTTGGTGTTGAATGGTGATTTCTTGCATGTTAGATGTTGTGCACATATATTGAATTTAATTGTCTGTGATGGACTAAAAGATGTGAATGATTCATTGAATCGAATTCGAAATGCTGTGAGGTTTGTTAGATCTTCTCCTGCTAGACTTGCTAAATTTAAGAAGTGCATCGAAGAGGAGAATATATCTAGTAAGAGTATGTTGTGTCTTGATGTTCAAACTAGATGGAATTCTACATACTTGATGCTTGATGCAGCAGAAAAGTTTGAAAAGGCATTTGAGAGGTTGGAAGACTACGACACAGTGTACATGAATGAGGAGATTAAACCAACCACACAAGATTGGGAAATTGCTAGAATATTTACGAAATTTTTGTCTGTATTCTATGAAGTAACTATTAGGCTTTCAGGGTCTCTTTATGTTACTTCCAATACGGTCTTCCATGAGATTAGTACTATTCATAATTGCATAAGAAAATATTCAAGTGTAACTGGTCCAGAAAATTTGTTATTGCATGAAATGGCAATGAAAAGGCAAGAGAAATATGATAAGTATTGGGGGAAAAGTGAGAAAACAAATTTATTCTTGTATGTTGCTTTTGTTTTGGACCCTCGTTACAAGATGAAATCTCTTATGTATTGTCTGAATCAGTTATTTGATATGGATGTGACAAAAGAAATAGGAAATAAGGTGGAGGAAGTTTTGAGACGATTGTTTAATGAATATAGTTTGTCAGTTATCAATGATGGTTCAACTTTAAGTTCATCAGCTCAGAAGTCCAAGAGATATGCAAGTATGAGTCAATCTTCAAGTTGTATTACTAGTACAAGTACTAGTACTACTACAACTACTGCTTCAGAGGTTTTTCGTTTGGATTTTGAAGATATGGAGGACGAGGATGCCAACAGTGTGGATACAGAAGTTGATATTTACTTATTGGAGCCTCGTATTAAACGTGAGGAGAATTTTGATATCTTAGATTGGTGGAAAGGAAATTCTTCTAGATATAAGGTTCTTAGCAAGGTTGCACGAGATCTTTTAGCAATTCCAGTATCCACAAATGCTTCTGAGTCTGCATTCAACACCAGCAGGAGAGTAATTGATCCTTTTCGTTCTATGTTAGCTCCAACCACAGTTGAGGCACTTGTGTGTGCACAAAATTGGTTACGTTCGAAACCAATTAGCATTGATCTTCAAAGCTACTTGGAGGATATTATAAATGTTGAAGAAGGTAGTTTCTTTGAAACATTTTTTTAAGTATCCGAAATTCAAATATGTTATTTATATAATTATTAAGTTAATATTTCCATTTTTTTTTCTTTTAGACTTTAAAGCATATTCAGAGGCAAAAAACAAGGAGGAGAATGAGAAGGAGAAGGCGGCTTGAACTTGAAGTTTGTAGAACTCTTTAAAGTGGTGGTTTGGATTGGACTTTGAACTTTTCTATTATTGACTTATTGTAATATTGTTTGTAAAACAAGAACTTTTATGTTCGTAGTACTTTTATCATTTTATGTACGGATTGGACTTTGAACTATTAGACTTTAGTTGCTTGAAAAATGCATTTTTTTTTTAGTTGCTTGGATTTGATTCATATTGGATGAATAGTTTTTTCTAAATAATCTTCCATGGAT
Organism: Citrullus colocynthis; assembly: GCA_031780015.1. NCBI lineage: Eukaryota > Viridiplantae > Streptophyta > Magnoliopsida > Cucurbitales > Cucurbitaceae > Citrullus > Citrullus colocynthis. The sequence continues at coordinate 912,232 of QLSR01000454.1, read as the reverse complement.
ATATAATTACCAATTAGTTATATAATTACCGGACATGCGGTTCGGTTCGGTTTCATATAATTTCTAAACCGATTTATGCGGTTCAGTCCTAACAGGACATGCGGTTTGGTTCGGTTTCATATAATTTCTAAACCGATTTAAGCGGTTTGGTTCGGTTTTAGACCAAAACCGAACCAAACCGAACTCATGTTGTTTTGATTGTATTTGTACTTGACACCTTCAACCATCTTCTCCATGCATCATTATCCCATATGTTCATCCACCAATCTTATACTTGTAAATTTATTTTTAGTTACTGTAAAGACACCTAAGCACATTTTTTTTTTTTTTTTGCATATATTCATTTGTGTAGTAAAACGCATTAAATCAAAGAGTTTTCTTAATATTAAATTGTTACAAATCCCTGTGTTCGACCCTGGACTCTCTTAAAAACCTATTTTAAAGTTAAACTTGGGGTTTTAATAGGAAAACTTGCGTTTAACTGAACCAATCTTAAGTAACTTCAACGCTGCATAAGGTCATTTCAACACATCATGCATAATTAACTTTCAACGCAACTGCAATCTTATTTACCTTATTGTGACCCACTTAGATATTGCATATTTTGTTCATATTGTTAGTCAGTTCATAGTTGTTCCTTGGTCTATCCACTTTATTGCTTTTCTTTGCATGTTGCCCTACGTTAAGGGCACCCTTGGCCATGGACTTCAATTTAATTTCCTCTCAGTCATCCTTAGTGTTATTTGGCTACTATGATGTTGATTGGGCTGGTGATTTCATGGATCGCTGGTCTAATATAAGTTACTCCTTCTACTTAGGTGATTCTCTCATCTCCTGGTGAAGTAAGAAACAAATTGTCGTTTCTTGCTCCAGCACAGAATCTGAATACCGTGCACTTGTTGATGCTACCTCAAATTACTATTGCTTCGTTAGCTTCTTACTAATATGGGCATTCCCCAACAATTTGTTACTATACTTCATTGTGATAATTCCAGTACTATTCAGATTGCTAACAATGATGTACATACCAAACAAATTGAAAATGACTGTAACTTTATTCACCATCATCTTCTAAGCAATACTCTCCTCCTAGATCCACTTTAGAGCAACTCGCTGATATTTTTCACCAAAGCACTATCACCTAGACACTTCACTTAGTTACTTCACAAACTCAAATTAGTCTCTACTTTACCACCTTGAGTTTGAGAGATGGTATGAATTGTAAATTGACAAGATCTTAGGCTAATTTAATTATTTCCTTATTTGATTCTTTCTTTATATATTTATACTCCTATGCATCCTCATTGTAAATTAATTCAGAATATACTCAATAAAATATTCATGTTTTCAATCATATCAAGACATCGACAAAACCATAATAAACTTTCAACTTTTTTTAGTGAGTTTTTTTTTTCCACAGCAACTTTTTCTAGGGAAGTTTGATTGGTGTACTTTGTTATTATTATTATTATTATTTTAATGAGTATCGGTTGGTTTTGGGTATTTCGTTCTATATGTTGAAGTTTGAATGGTTGACTTTATATGAAAAGAAATCAATCTCGATTTTATATGGAAATAAAATCCTTCTTTTTTTTTGTTCAGAGAAAAAAAATCCATTTATTACATATTTCGAAGAATTTTTTAAAGTCTATATATTTAAAATTTTGATTTTTTCGTAAAGGAAAATGAATAATGCCCCAAAATAAGTAGTTTAATTTTGCATAAAACATTACCTTCAATAATGCTAAGAAATTAAAAGTTTCAATTTCTTATCTCGTCTATTCTTTGAACTCAAAAATAATAATAATAAAAATATATATAAAATAATCATGATATTATTTGGCAAGAATATGATCAAATTTAAACGTCGGGATGATTTATAACACCTTCTCCAAGATTATGAGAATTCGAATTCTCATAATTCTCTATCAAATTCTCATAATCATTGATCGAATTCTCATAATTCTCTATCAAATTCTCATAAAATGTCAAATTCTGATCTATGATCAATGATTACGAGAATTTGATAGAGAGGAGAATTAGGAGAATTTGATAGATAACTTTTTGATCTATGAATTTGGAGAATTCTACTACTTCTCTGCAGTTTTGATCAGCATCCCTTTACATTACCTCATAAAGGTCACAGTGGCTTAAATAGGGTAACCCTAATATTAATATATTTATATTTTAATATTTTATATTAAAATAAATATATTAAATTATTTGAACCAAATTTAAATATATTAATTTTCCTAATAAATAATTTTTATTTGAATCTCATTCAAATTATATATATATATAAAATTTTATTTAATGTATCTTAATACATTAATAATTTTATTTGATATTAAATGTATCAAATACAATAAATATGTTTTCCCTTCATTTAGTATATCAAATATATTAAATATTTATTTGAAAGTTTAAGATTTTCTTTCAACAAAGTTGATCTATAAGTGTTTGTATGAGCTAGCATAGAGACTTTTTGAATTTGCAGATTTGAGCTTCAATGGTCCAAAATTAATTAATCAAATTCTTTAATTAATCAACTTTCATTCATGAACTGTGAGTCACTCACTATGGACCTAAAGTTAAAACTCTTATGCACTGTAGGACAAACTATATTCATGGGTATAATTCATTACAAGCAATTCACGAGTTGTCGTAATTACAGTTAGGTCAAATGTTCATTTTACCCTTGTAATTACATCTTGCGCCTTAAATACTACTAATCCTCTAATGAACAATATGTTTATGATTCAATTATAAACAAGTTCCTTTCGTGCGAGTGAGAGGGTGGGGTCTTGTTGTTTAAGTCACGAAATCAGCACTTGAAGAAAGTACTCATCTACTTACCTTATATGGGAAGAAGTGAATCCCATTTTGTGAAATTACGTTCCAAGCTCCCTATTTGGTCAACTCACTAAAACGATATTAAAATAAATATATTAAATTGATTGTAATAGATTTTAAATGCATTTGAAATGTATCACTAAAATGTACTAATGATGTATTTGAAATGCATTTTGAGTTAGTACTGACATACAATTGAAATACCAATGTTATAATTTTCAAAGTATATCATCGAAACATATACTTTATACTTGATATATTTATTACAATATGATTTTTAAACTTTTGTCCTTTAAAATCTATTGCAATCAATTGTTATACAGAATATTTGTTATACAATTGGTATGTAAATTAAACATAACTAGCATACTATCAAAAACATATTAAAAAAATTGAAAATAAACAGATTAATCAATATACTTTATGAAATTAAGATATACCATTAAATTAAAATCAAGTAAAAAAATCCAAAACATAAAACGAGGTAACTAACACCAAAAACTAAATTAGACCATTGAAATCAAACTATATAATTGTCAGAAAACAACTTCATATTAAAACTGAAACAAACAAAATTCACTGTAATACGATTAGAGTCACGATATATCAATGGTATAAATAATAAATTTTATACTTAGTAAATTAGTGAAGTGATATGTAAACAGAAAGTATTGACTGATATACTAAATATAAATTATACAAATGAAAGTAATATTCAAATAATAAAAATACAAAAATAAGCTTTTTTTTTTTTTTTTTGGCTAAATTTACTAATTTAATTTGAAAACCAGGGTTACACAATCCAACCTATTGAGATAGCCTTTTCCTCTTTTTTTTTTTTTTTTTGGCTAAATTTACTAATTTAATTTGAAAACCAGGGTTACACAATCCAACCTATTGAGATAGCCTTTTCCTCTTTTTTTTTTTTTTTTTGGCTAAATTTACTAATTTAATTTGAAAACCAGGGTTACACAAACCAACCTATTGAGATAGCCTTTTCCTCTTTTTTTTTGTTTTTTAAATAGTATTTTTTTACAAACTAGCTGGATATTGGTAAAAAATGAGACTCTCATTAAATGACTAAGATGGATTCAGTACAGGGTGGCCACTTACCTAGGATTTAATATCCTACGGATTTCCTTAATACCCAAATGTTGTAGGGTCAGATGATTTGTCTTGTGAATTAGTCGAGGTGCGCATAAGCTGATCCTAACACTCACAGATATAAAAAAAAATATATATATATATACAAACCAGCTGGATGTGTTCTTTTTTTCTCGACGACATTTTAAGCTTCAAAATAACCCATAATTTTTCTTGTAAAAATAACCCATAATTTGTCAAAATATTATAGTATTTATTTACTTCATTTTTTTTTAATCAGGTGACATGAAATGAAATAAAATGAGGGTAAAGGACAACGAAGAAAACCAAAGAAATAGGACAAAAAAGAACATTCCAAGGACTAAAATTCAGAAATAATCTGAATTCTAAGGTATTTCTTTTCCATATATCCTGGTTGCCATTGGCAGCTTTCTAGTATTACTACTACCAAATTTCTTCTCATTGTAATTTTTTTTTCTTTTTCTTCTTTTTTACTTTCTCATATTGATTTGCATTACTTCATGGTATTCATTAACAAATATACCCCTTGTTAATTTGTTCATGCAGTAAATTAAGAAGAAAGATCATTTGTAAAACAAAGAAAAAGAAAATATCGGTGTGGTGCCTGCCTATCATAAGACCTCCCATACTCAAGTCAGTAATCAGCAAAAGGTCAGAGCAAGTTAAAAGTAGAAAAAATTGCTTAACTTGGACAATGCTTTTAACCTACTTAGCGTTCCTAATTTGAAACAGATTTGGGAATGCTAATTCAGGCTGGCCATGGGACTAAGGCCTCGGCCCACAGGAAATGGGTAGAGGTCTTCCCTTGGAGGTTGAGGTGGGCAAAAGGCCAACTTTCTCCCTTCCCTTGGTCTCTTCCTATCTCAACTTGCTTGCCCATTTATTGTACTTTCTTGTCTCTCTTATGTCTATTGTTATTTCAATTCTCTCTCTAATATTTCGCTCTCTTAATCTCATGACTCTTAGTCCTTAAAGTTGATAGTACAAATTTTATGTTAAATGAGCTAGCTCATCTAATCTCAATATGGAGAAACAAGTATTTGATTTTTTCTTGGCATCGGAGTGAAATCTATTTAATTTCAAACTTCAAAAACAGTTACTAGTCATGCCAGTTTTTAATTTTTTAATTCATTATATAATACCTACCATATGAATAATAAATAATTCAAAATAAAAAGAAAATAATAAACCTAATTCTTTTTAAATAGTTTTTTTTTCTTTTGAAAAGCTTTTTAAATAGTTTGTTGAATGCTTCAAATATTTTTTTCTCAGACAAATTATGTAATGATTTAGTTTATGTGTAGAGTTGAAAATGTTTTAGAAATTTTACTTGTTTGTATACTAGCCCTTGTTTTTTTAAATTATTATTACAATTTCAAAATATTTATAAAGTTGTTGGAATGACTTTGAATTTACTATTTAGCACTTCATATTTTGTATTATTTAATTATTTATGACTATTTACCCTTGGATTTAGACAAGTGCACTATTTAAACTCTCTAAACTTAGAGGTGTAATTGGTTATGTAATTTGTGTGTCTATTCATTATTTTTTATTTTTTTACGTTTTTTATATTCCTTGATTGTCGATTTCGTAACAAAAGTAAATAAAAATAAATAAATAAAAGAAAAAAAAAAAGAGTAAGTAGATTTTTTTCATTTTACTTGGGTTAATCCCTTACTTTATTTTATCAAGATTTCATACTTTTTTTCCTAATATATAGAGTAGGAAAATTGAAACTCGCCTTGAATTCAATAGTACTAACATATGTTATTGGAACTATGCACATTTTAACAAGATTTTATATTATTTTAAGTGACATGATTTAATTAGTTTATTGTATAATATAATCACTTTTTGGAATGGTATCTGAGTGGTTAGGGATTTAAAAATGAAAATTACTTAAGGTACATTATAGTTAGCTACACTTATATTTGTACATCTCCACTCAGTTGTCTAATCATAGTTTGTCACATGGCAAACTCTTCTTAATTTTTTTAATTAAAATTATTTTTTATTTTTATATAACTAAAAAGAAATGCATTGCAGCGGAAAAACTACACTTCATCCCTGGGCCCCACATGAATAATTTCCTTCATCCCTGCTCTATTTCTATCAATGTAACAAATTCTGTAACAAATTAGGGTTAATTTGACAAGTTTCCTAGTTAAAGAGTGGAGTTCCGGATAACCCTTCATATTTTATATTTATCTTTCATTATTTTATAAAAAATATAATTAAATATTAATACATAGACTATAAATCTACGAAATTAAATAACAAGTTTTAATTAATAAAATTTAAAAACTCAATAAAAATATGTATTATAGTATAGAGAGAAATCACTCTCTTATCAAATAGCCAATTTTGAAAATATTCAATATATTTTTATTGATAAATTAATTTTAAGAATTCAACAGAAACAGTTACTATAAGAAAATATTTTCGGCCAAACTGAACATAATTTGATTGGCATACGAGTGAGTTAGTACCTACGAGGTATGTGGTTCAAATCTCCATGCTCGAAGTTGTACTAAAAGAAACCTGAAAAAAGAACAATAAGACGATTACAGTGACACACGAATATAGCCTAACTTAGTGAATGACACTTAAACTCCCTCTAAGTTTAGGACTCCCTCTCGGCTCAAATATTCTTCAAAGTGTCCAACCCTAAAATTATAATCTTTGCACAGCGAGAAAGGGCAAATTTTTCAGATAAGGAAACTATAATATGCAGAATTTGCGTTTCAAGGACATCCCAAAAGACATTATAAGGGACAACTGCCACAACATCATTAGAAAAATATAGCAAAAACCAAAACTCTAACACTTTGGTTGTCTCCCCTAAATTTTTGCATGTGTTTATTTTTATGAATGAAAAAGATATTTTCTCTTTCTCTTTTCGTGCTCCCACATCTCTCTAAAACTTCTTGGTATAGATGTTGATGTCAAAATTTAAAAAAATAATGCACCCAATTTTCATGTAAAATTAGCAGTGAATTTATTTGAAGGGAGAAAAACATAGACCAAAAAGGAAAGAAGATTTGCAAGCCGGTATTAGTACTTTAATATAGCACCAAAAATGTGCTATCTCGCTCCGCTTAATTCAAGGTTGTTCCTAAATTTTACATGTTATTTGGTTATTTTATGCATTTCGAGCACTTGTGCGGTAGAACCAAGCATTAGAGTTGAACTGGAGATAAAACGGGTCAAAACAGAGTTTAATTGCATCAATCAGAAAAGAGAGGGTTAAAATGACCAAAATGCCTTTGAAGGATGGTGCAACAACACTACTTAGGTGCCAAGCTCGGCGTTTTTTCCCGAGAGGCTATCACGCCTGAGCGTCACAGCGCTCCGAAGTTTGGATCAGGCAAAATCGCAATAGCGTCGCAATGCTCTGACCATGTATAAAGAAGTTGTTGACCGATTAATTAGGTCATTCATCTCCCATTCCAGCCACTTCCTTCTAGTTTTCTCCTTATTTCTTCTCCTTTGTGGTCAGTGTATGTATCAAAAACAATTCCCATTGATCGATATGCCGATTATGGACTAAGGTAATCATTTCTAGCTTGGGTTTAGGATTTCTCCCTACCTTGATCTATTGTGAGGTTTCGAACCGATTCATATTGTAGTTGTTGATTCAATTCTCTTTTTATATGAATTATTATCCTATTGTTGTACACTTGTGACTGTATGGTTATAGCTTTGATTAATATATGAGTCGTGACACTTGATTGTATGTTAATCCCAAGAAGTGATAGGTTAGGTTAGCTTGCGAGCTTGCCAATCAAATTAGATAAGTATTGTTCTAACCAACTTAGAATTGAACCAAATGAATGTTTAGGTAGGCACTTGAAAGTTAAATATTCCCCCCTAACGTTCCCTAGTTCTTAATGCAATTAGGATAATTGATTATGTGCATGTTTTTCATCTTTTCAAATTAGACTAGTTAGTCAATTAGGACGAATTAATTGACTTTTCCAATTAATTTGGTTAGGTGTAAACAATTACTCGATTTCGATAATGAGAAACCTATGATCAAATACGTTAAATAGGGGAAGTTCGTCATAACCCAAGCTAGGCTTTCTCATATAGAATTTCAACTCTTAACTTTCTGCTTCTGATTTTATTTAATTAATTAATTTTTTTTTGAAACAAAACAATTCCCACCCCCCAATTACACTCGGGCTGCAGACCATTTAACTAAGAAATTCAAAGGCTCTTTGCGTTTGACCCATGCTACCACTTCTATAGTTTTGGTGAGTAACTATTAAATTATTTGGGATGGAATTGGGCGACGAATTCCGCCTTCCAATTACCACACTTACTTCGATATTTGAGAATGAAAATAGCTAGCCTGGATAAGTTGGGTTTGGACTCTATAATGAAATTCAACTTCTCCAAGTTGTTATTACATTACAGTGTATTATAGTAAGTTATTAGAGTGCACAAAAGAAGAAAAAAAATATATACACTAACATCGAAGTCTGAATGACAAGTACCACATCAATATGATGAGTAACTTATTTGTGCATCTAACACACCTTAGGGTATAAGATACATTTCTTATAATTTAACTGATTCAATTATTAAACCAATAAGAAAACCATTGTTTTGACCAACTCTTTTCCAAGAGTTTGGTTTCCAAATCTAATATTTAAAGATGTTTTATCCAGAAAGTTTTATAATAAACAAAAAAAGAAAAAGTTTTTCAAACCCCACATAAGGAAAAGATATATAATTCTTTTATCCCCTTTAAGCCTCCTCTCCTTAGTGGGCCACATGGCAAAACCAGTCAACAGTTTATCATTATATAAACCAGCCAAGCTGCCAAAGCTCAACTTCATAACAACCATGGCTTCCAACAAGATCGTCTTCTTCCTTGTTTCCTCTCTCCTTCTCCTACTGACGGTTTCCGCCGTTGAGTACACGGTCACCAACAAAGCCATCGGAACTCCTGGTGGCGTGCGCTTCAACAATGAAATCGGCGTGGCCTACAGCCGGCAGGTATTGGTAGCGGCCACTGATTTTATATGGAAGATTTTCCGGCAACGCTCCACTGGTGACCGGAAGAGTGTGCAGAAGGTTAGCCTATTCATCGTCACAGACTACGACGGAGTGGCATTTGCTAGCAACAATGAAATTCACGTTAGCGCCAACTATATTGCAAACTATGGCGGGGATTTGAAGAGGGAGATAACAGGTATTAAATTATATGAGTCACCCCATAGCTAAACATTCAATTTTGTATGTGGTCACTTTTAAGTTTTACTTATAATAAGTATATGAATTATTTTAAAATGACAATTGGGTGTTGTGATAGGACATGTAAGCACAAAATTAATGAAAAATTCAAACAATTTAATTGATTACTTTGAAGGCAATTTAAAGTTCAATCATTTTTAATTAGACTAAATTTATATTAAATCATTTTTACACCATGTTTACTGTATTATTTCATAATTTATATAATATTGTTAACAGTGAAAGTACATTTAAATGGGTTTCATATTTTATATTATAATTGATTGATTATGTTTATTGATAATTAAATGTATATTTTTTATGATGAAAAAAGTAAATCTTGAATAGCATTTATTTTTGTGCACCTAGCTCTAATTATATAGAACAACAAAAATCTTCAAATATTTTTTTAGGCAAAAAAAAATTTGTCACATAACAAAAGTGGTTAGAAGAATTAAATGAGCGGTACAAAAATTAAAATAATTTAAAAATTCACCTATATGATAAACTACTATATTCACTTTTCTTTCTTTTTTTTTTTTTTTTTTTTATTTTTTTTTTTTTTTTTTTAATTTTTTTAATTTTTTAACTTTTTTGTTATTTTTTTATTTATTTTTTTTTTTTTTTTTTTAATTTTTTTAATTTTTTAACTTTTTTGTTATTTTTTTATTTATTTTTTTTTTTTTTTTTTTAATTTTTTTAATTTTTTAACTTTTTTGTTATTTTTTTATTTATTTTTTTTTTTTTTTTTTTAATTTTTTTAATTTTTTAACTTTTTTGTTATTTTTTTATTTATTTTTTTTTTTTTTTTTTTAATTTTTTTAATTTTTTAACTTTTTTGTTATTTTTTTATTTATTTTTTTTTTTTTTTTTTTAATTTTTATAGATATATAACGTTCTCGTGAATGTTATAATTAATCTTTTATTCATATTCTTAACCACAGGTATATTATACCATGAAATGACTCATATCTGGCAGTGGAACGGGAACCCGAGTGCACCGGGTGGGTTGGTCGAAGGGATCGCCGATTTCGTACGGCTGAAGTCGGGGTATATTCCAGGGCACTGGGTGGGGCCGGGCGGCGGGAGTAGGTGGGATGAAGGCTACGATGTGACGGCAAGATTTTTGGATTATTTAGAGGGGCTGAGAAATGGGTTCGTGGCGCAGCTGAACCGGAGGCTAAAAAATGGCTACTCCGCCGATTACTTCGTGCAGTTGCTGGGGAAGCCGGTGGATCAGCTCTGGGCAGATTACAAGGCAACCTTCGGAAATTAGAAACAATAAAATAAGGCTGGCTGTGATTAATTAGTGCTTATAACGTATGATATATTACATATATATATTATTATGTATGCTATAGTTTTATAATTTGAAATAAAAATAAAGGAGGTGTTGGCCGGCTTGGTCATAAGAGTATGAATCATTGTTCTTTAAAATAAAAAGGGAGTCATAATTGGGGATGGAAATCTCCAATTTGGTATATTATAATGAATTAAATATTAAATCTCTTGTGAGCATCAATAGTATTTTTTTAAAACTTTTATTGTTTTAGTTTCAATGGTATTTATGGTGAATGAAGAATCATGTCAATTAGAGTTAAAGTTAAGTTAAATTGTATTATAGTGGTTAATGCATATTTATATAGAATTGACATACATTTACATTATCATAATTATAGTCCAATTAAAAATATTAGTAGAGAAAAATAACATCTCAAATCAATTGACAATGAGAAAAATAACTCATGTATCTTTTAAAGATTAAGATGGTGTCTCTTTGGATTCACCCTGTTTAAATTGGATTCTTTATTTTTTTTTAGATTAAATATCCGTTTGGGTTTTATGGATATATTTCTACTATCATATTAGATAAACATAAAGTTTTATCTCAAAATTAATTTGTAGTAAAAGGAGTAATCTATGTATTTTTCTAAAGATCATAAAGTATTTCATTTATTGAATGTGAGATCTCTAGATCAAAATTACACAGAATTCAAATTGAAGTAAGACTGATATCTATAAAATTATTTTTAGAACTTTCTCCATATATAGAAAAGGCTAAGAGCAAGTAGATCTAACCCTTAACGAACTATTTCATAACTATTAAAAAAACATTTTAAATAGACAACAAAAGAAAGGACTCATAATATTATATTAGTTATTAAAATAATATTATTTAAAAACTAATAATGTAGTTTGAAAAAAAAAATTCAAAAACAAAGTCGGAGAGGAAATTATTGACAAAAATAAGGTGGTAAACTATGGACTACACGATTTCAGAAGGCTAAGTTGTAGATAGAGTCTACGATTTTGGTGGCATTAGGTGGCATCTGACTTTGCGTGAACCTGGCAACTTGTGCACGTGTGGCACTCCATGTGGACTAAAATTGTGTACTCCATCCACAATGTAACTCGATGAAATTGTGTACTCCGTCCACGATTTACCAATCATATTTTTGTCAACCAGGGTCCATTAGAGGGGTACTTTTAGAAAAAATTTAGGTGAAAAAGGTACTTTAAAAAAAAAAAATTAGGCAAAATGTATAGTTTTTTCTTTTTTGTCTTTATTTGAATGTCAAAGATGTGCCACACAGAAAAGTGAAGTGTTGTGGGGTTTTATTGGTTTTGACAGCATTTTGACATTTTTTTTAAAAAAGAATATTTTTTTATGTCAATTTGAATTAACAATTTCTTCCTGATAATTTCAAACTTACATTAAAAAATATTTTTTTTTCAAAAAAATGGCAGAATGTCGTCAAAACCAATAAAAACTAACGGCACTTCTATTTTTCCTTCAGTTTGACCAATTTGACTGTGCGGCAGAGTCTGACATTCAAATAAAGACCAAAAAACCTACCATTTTTACCTAAGTTTTTTCCAAACTACCCTTTTTACTTAATTTTTTTATAAAAAAAAGTACCATTCTTTTCTAATTAAACCCATATTTAAATTACATTACTAGAATTTAAAAAAAAAAAAAAAAAAGCATTATTATTTATGAGAATTATTGAAAAAAAAAATGCTAAGATGAGATTACCCACCCCATCATTCTCGGTTCATCAAAAAAAGTTGCTTGAATTCGGACTTTTCCTCCCCAAATAATACAGTAACGAAGGTAGAAATTTTTGAAATTTGTATAATGTGTATTGGCCGTTTATTATTTATTTGCTTTCATTATCGATAGGCAGACAACTCATGTAACCGATGGACTCAATCAAGGCTCCACCAAAGTGATCTTAATTGATCTCCTTCGCCATATTACTTTTTCTCCTTTTCGTGCCTATTACATGCTATTTCCATCTTTACTTGTGAAGGTTTTGCAGTTGTGTGTAGGTGTATAACGCAATTAATTTGGACATTTATTTTTAGTTAAAAATCGGTTTCATTTTTAATCCAAAAGTTTATTATATCCTATTATGATATTCTTATAAATTTTGCGACCACAAATCTATAGATCCTGCCTACGATTTTGGTGATATTAGGTGTCATCCAAGCTGGCATGACATGGTAATCTGTATGGACTAAAATTACGACCCCCTTCACGATTTAATCCATTTTAGAAAATCGTGGAAATTTTGCAACCACAAATCTATAGATCCTGCCTACGATTTTGGTGATATTAGGTGTCATCCAAGCTGGCATGACATGGTAATCTGTATGGACTAAAATTACGACCCCCTTCACGATTTAATCCATTTTAGAAAATCGTGGAAATTTTGCAACCACAAATCTATAGATCCTGCCTACGATTTTGGTGATATTAGGTGTCATCCAAGCTGGCATGACATGGTAATCTGTATGGACTAAAATTACGACCCCCTTCACGATTTAATCCATTTTAGAAAATCGTGTTACTATCCACGATTTAGCAACCCTATTTTTGTCGATATCTTTCCATCCACTCCACTTTTGTCATTAGTGATTAAAATAACCTTACTTTTCTTAGCAAAAAAAAAAAAAAAAAAAAAATATGATTTTCTATACTTATTAGGTCCTATAATTTTAGATGTTGAAATCTAATTTTCGTACTTTCAGTCAATTTTANAAAAAAAAAAAAAAAAAAAAAACTATGATTTTCTATACTTATTAGGTCCTATAATTTTAGATGTTGAAATCTAATTTTCGTACTTTCAGTCAATTTTAAAAAATTAAGACACCGTTTGGTAACCATTTCGTTTTCTATTTTTTTGTTTTTTACTTTTAGTCAATTTTAAAAAATTAAGGCCTCATTTGTTAATTTTTTTTATTTATTAATATTGTGTTAAACTTATAATTAGAATCAATTAAACTTCTAAATTTTCATAAGTCAATCAATTTAAACTATTAACTTAAAAACTCATCTGTATATTAGTTTAAGAGTTTACTCGATACAATTATAAGTTTCACAGGAGGTTTTTGCAAACAAAACATAATAGAATGTATAAATTGATTCAAATACAAAAGTTCAAGATCTAAATTAATACAATTATTAGTTTAAATTGATATTACTCTAAAGTTTATGAGCATGAATTAGAGTTTTTTTCAAATATAGTAAAAAGAAATAAAATATTTATAAATATAGCAAAATTAGATTGTGATATTTTGTTATTAGTCGTAAATATTTTAATTTAAAATAATTTCTCTATAAATTAATATTTTCCGTAGTATAAATAAATACCTAGATCATATTTATTGTTATGTAATCAAAATGAATGCAATTGCAATAATTTATTTTTTATTAATTTATAATTCACAAAATACTAGTAATTTGAAAACCTATTTAAATGGCCCCGAAAAGTAAACGTGGCCTTAAAACGAGCGAACGAGGTAGTTTGGATTTCTACTGATTTTCTACCCTAAGAGGGGCCCAGCCAGCCATACCGTTCAGTCGTCACTTTTCTCTCTTTTACTCGGTCAAACCCCTCGAAGAGTTTTGTCGCTACTTAACCGTCGCCGTTACCGCCGCCGCCGACTTCAGGTAATTCAGCCCCTTAATTTCACGTTCGCTTTACGCTTTGATAATTTCCTCCGATTCTTCAATCATCGGTTGGCCTTTTTTTCACCCTTAGGTATCAAGATATCGGGTCCACAAATCCTGTTCATGTGAATGAAGTTAAAGCGCTGATATCAATAATATGCTCCGCTTACTGTTTTCGCTTTATCAGAATTTTAATATAGGGTTTAGGTTCATTTGATTTGTCCAATTACATTCTATAACAAATGATGTGTATGACTCGAATTCATGTATTAATCTTCTTGTGTTTTTGACGTTGTAGTCTGGAATATAATATCATGTTATTTTGTAATCCTATGGTTTCTTAGTTTCTTCATTGATATGTACTACAGGGTAAGTTATTCGAGGAGGGTCTTATTTTAATATAATATGTTTTACTATTTTAATATATTTTCTTAGGCTTTCACTACTGGGCTGCTCTTTATATCCCTGTTCTGTATTAATCTTCTGTTGGTCTTACCTGAGTTTCGTTTCTAATATCCCATTTAGGTGTAGAAACTTCGAAATTTAGGTTTTGTTTGGTAACCATTTAGTTTTTAGGTTTTGGTTTTTGAAAATTGAGCCTAGAGATATGCTTTCTAATTTTAGATTTATTGTTTTGTTATCAAATTTTTACCGATGTTTTAAAAAACCAAGCCAAGGTTTGAAAACCCAAAAGAAAATAGTTTTTATAAACTTGTTTTTATTTTTTTGAATTTGGCTAAGAATTCAACTCATTTACTTAAGAAAAGTGTAAAAGATGGTAAGAAATTGAGAGGAAATAGGCTTAATTTTCAAAAACCAAAAACCAAAAATCAAATGGTTACCAAACATAGCCTTAGTTTTTAATTTAGCTTCTATGGCCTTACTCTTGTTGGAAAGACCAGACAGAAAGAAGATTTTTTTAACATATTTGGTTTAGAATACCTTCCAAACCGGATTGATTTTCACTTCTTGTCAAAAGTCTGCATCCATTGTTATTTAATTGTACAATGCAATATGGATTGTAATGGCTGTGTGTTTTCCTTCCCTTATTAGTTTTTCCCTTTTTTGGGTTAGATTTGTCATCATGGATGGGAAGAAGTAGATTATCAAAGGAGTATGACTTGGGAGTTGAAATGTTTATTAAATTTGGAGAACATCAAGCAAATGGGTCAACAGGCATTAGATGTCCTTGTTTGAAATGTGGAAATTGTAAACGGCTTAGTAGTCAAGAGATTAGAGATCACTTGTACATTTATGGCATTGATCAGGGGTAGAAGACATGGTTTTGGCATAGTGAAGAACTTTCAAATGATATAATGGACAAATAAATAGGGGACAACATGGATGAATTAGTGGACAACAAGAACGGTGTCCGTGAAGTGGATAAATCATGGATGGAAAAAAGTAGATCATCTAAGGATTATGATTTGGGCATTGAAATGTTTATTAAATTCAGAGAACGTCATGCCAATGGATCAACTTCCATTAGATGTCCATGTAATAGATGCAAAAATCTTAAATGTCATAGTAGGGGAGACGTTAGAGCCCACTTGTACTTCCATGGTATTGATCAAAGTTATACGATGTGGTTTTGGCATGGTGAAAAACTTACAATAGAACAAAGACTCAAAGAAGCAGGTGGCATCATGGACAAATCGTTGGATGAAGAGAACAAAGATTATGATTTGAAGGATATAATGGAAAAGGATAATGCAGCTCATGCCACAAATCCTCTCATGAGTGATTACAATCTAAATATTTCTAACACATCTCATATCAAGTTCGATTACAACAGGAGGAAAACACGTGGTCCAACTACAATGCCTGAAATTACTCGATGTAGTAGCCAGGGAGATAGAAAGGTAGTAAAGTATAACGACTATGGACAACCAATTGGAGTGAATGCAGCAAAACTGAGGAGTTACATTGGCTCTTGTGTCCATTTCCATGTCCCAATTACTTATGCTACTTGGAAACATGTACCTAACATGATTAAAGAAAAGATTTTAAAGTTGATTCAGGTATAATCCATTTAACTTCTATTTTTGTTATTTTCTTAAATTCTCAAATTGAAGGTAATGGTATTATCTTGTATATCTGCAGGCTGGTCTTGTCATTGATGAAAAGGCAAAAAAGTCCATCTTACAAAATGCTGGTAATTCATTCCGTCAATTTAAAAGCTGGTTGAAGACTCATTATATTATTCCTTTCAAAAATCAGCCAGATCGATTGGAAAATCCTCCAGATACTTATTCACACATTGAGAGACATCATTGGCACCAATTTGTTCAAATCACGATTGAGCGAAGAGTTTCAGGTTTGTAGTCTTATGCTTTTAACTGATAGGCTTCCTAATAATATTCTTTCACTGACATTATTGTGTTGAAGAATTTGAGGACTTTAAAGCACAAAGACGTGCGCAGAACAAATACAATTACCGATTGTCAAGAAAAGGTTATGCTAACTTTCTTGAAGAAATGGTAAGATTGTCTTTTATGCATATAACTACTTAGTGATGGTTCTTGTTCTTGTTTGTGTGCCTGTATATGTGAAAGAGACAAATTATTTAACTAATTTTGAACTATTTGAGTGTAGAAAAAGAAACATACTATTGAAAAAGCTGCTCAAATGTAAATAAAAACAGAGATGGAAAACATAGAAGCAGAGGAGGTAGTTTCTCTTTCTCGCATGATAAGTTAATGATATCTTTGTTTAGTATAACAATATCCCTTACAATAATTTGCAATTTCTCATGCATTATACTTAAGGATGAGTCCTTCAAGGATGTTGATACTAAGCCTAAGATGGCCATAAATCCTAGTCGTGATCATGTCTTGACTCGAACATCGGAGAAACCTGAATGCTCTGATCAACCAAAGGGAGAAGGAGGTTTGAGTAAACCTGACACGGGCTTTGACACAACAAAATCTGGTCTTGAACTAGAGAGAATTCAAAAGAACGAAATTGATGAGATGGTTAAAGCGTTATATCGACGTGTTGAGGAGTTGGAAGAGAAAATACGACAACAAAGTCGATTTCCTTCCAATTCCGATTGTGGCAGTTGTAATGAGCAATATTCAGAAGACGAGGTATTGGGACCTGTTAACAATTGGAACTTGCAAAAGGTGATCACATTCTTTCCCAATTCTTCATCTTTCCAATAGTTTACAAGTCATTTGAATTAATGCTCCCATGTTGTTTCATATATGCAGGACAATTGAAATGTTTCACTCATAGTAGAAGAATGTTTTGTACAGCCTACATAAAACAGTACTGTTTGAATACTATGAAGGCATTTACCTTAAACTAAAAGTTAATTTTTGAAGGGAGTTTTGGGGGTTGAGAGGCTCATTTCAATACCACTTTTGAGTATTGTCTTTTAAATTTATTTTGTAATTATCTTAGATTATTATTTGATTGATGAAAGCTAGTTTGAAAAGATGTTTACCAATGACCAGAACAGAAATTTTGTTGTGGTAAGTTGGTCCTTTTTTCACCTGTATCGTATTGCACTGCATGGATTGTATTTCACCTTGCGACGAATCAACTAAAACTTTAAGCTGATAATTATTGGAATTTAAATTGACTTTTTGGTAGTGATTTATAACTAGTTCTACTCGATTCAATTTAAAATTAATGCAAAATTATCTCAATATAATTAGTAGAAAAAAACATGATCGCATAATTTTTTTCAAAAAATTGATCATACAGACAGAAGGTAAAAAGTAAGTTACCACTATCTATTTGATCCTAACATTTGTCTCTAATATTACGTTAATACATGAATTTTGGGTGTAGAGTTTATTCCAACATCTTTTTCCTTTACTGTTTTTCTTTCTCTCTCATTCCCACTTTTGATGAAGAAAAATACAAATTGCATATCCTAAGACAAGGGAGAAGCTCTCTTTTGTCTCATAGCGCATTATGGCCAGAGGGAAAAGAGAGGTGGAGAGGAAAATATATTTTAAAAAAAAAAAAAAAAATGTCACGTCAACCTCTATTAGATATAGTAATGAAAAACTAATAATGGTAGGAATTAAAATGCTACTAAACTCAAATATCAAGACTCAGTCTACAAAAGCTTTGAGACCAAAATACTACCAAATCCAAACACATGATTACAAGTCTAGTTTTAATTCCTAGATAAATTCGTGATCCAACATCTTAGGTTAGGTTTTTTTTTTTTTTTTTTTTTTTTTAATATCCGTAAAATCTCAATTATCTAATCATGTAATAACTTTGTAATTTAAATTGATTGAATAATGTCGTTTTTATGACATTATTTTCACCCTTGACCATATGTTTAATTTAACTTCAATATAATTCGAAATATGGTCACATCAACATTTAAATAATAGACATTAGCAATATAATCTAGTCATATTGCCAAAGTTTTTGTTAAGTTTTATAAATTAACTAAGCAGACAATGCATCAAAACTTATTATCAAACTAGTAAAAATAAAGAATTTCCATTTAAAACACACCTTTTATTAAACTATGGTGTGGGGGGAAAAAAACTGAATCAAAATCAGTAGAGCAGAAATAAACCCTAAAAAAGAAGAGTAATGGAGAAAAGAAGAATGGAAATTATTGAAGGGTTAGGAAAAAAAATTAAAGAAATGAAAAAGGAAAAGTAATTATAAAGCAAAGTGGGGGAGTAATGTGGTTGTAGAGTGATTGGCAAGAATGGAATAAGCAGCTTGTGTGAGATGGACAGCATCCCAGAAGATGAATTTAGAAGCATCATAGCATGTGGGAGAAAGAAAATTGCACATTGGACCCATCTCCATTAAACCACTTCCACAGCAGCCTTTACTTGTTTCCTCAAAACCTTTGATTTTAGACCCACAAAAAAAAAAAAAAAAAAGAAAAAATTCTCAAGTATACTATTACAAAATGGAAACCAAATTACAAATAAAATCAATATGTGTGATAATATAATGCAGCTTATTGTTAAAAATTCGTCATTTCAATAACTTTAACCTAATTTGTTACGAAACTAGCTCGGTTCTTTCAAAAGATTCCATACTATATCATTGACCTTTTTATAAGCATTTCAAAAGGATTCTTTGAGAAAAAGTTTGTTTGAATGTTGGACGAAAAGTCTTCTTCATTGTCGATCGATCTAATTATTTGGTCAAGTTTGCCCTAACCCCCCCCCCCCCCCCTCCCCCAAAACAATAGCTTCTTCCACACATTTCCTATATATCTTTCATTTCTATTCTAAGAAAACTTGAGTGGATCCTCAGTTGCAGTCCCACTTAGTTGTCTAATCATTAGTTGTCATGTGACAAGTTTTTTTCTTCTTTTTATTAAATATCTTTTAATGCTTTATGTTGTGTGTAGTTGTAGTGGGCTGAAAAAAAACTGGGTGCAACCTAAAATGCAGCTAAGTATTGCTCTTTTTAATCCAAGCAAGTTTTTGTTGAGTCACAACCGCACGTCGTTCTAGGTTCTACCACATCGACTTTCCATCCAACATTTTGAGGAACTTGTGTTTATTTATGAAAAGACAAATGACAAAGTTGAAAAGTTTAATTATCATGCATGATGAGGTATAAAATGACTTAAGAAAAGAAGGGGTTCTTGAAGTTTCTCACCATATTTAGAAGGATTAGCAACCATGTCCATGATAGGGCCATAAACATCAAGATACGCCACTTTAGCTCCCACCAAGGTTGCTTGAAGTTTAATGGAGAGGGCTTTGAGTTTATTGTTGTAGGCTTGGCAATCATCGTTTTGCTTCTTGTTGCAAAGGCGTTGCGTCATGTGATCACTTGGGATTAAGCTTCCCATTGTCACTTGCAATGGTAGACACCCAATTGGTGGAACTCCCACCACTACCATCTTCCTTGCTCCTTTCTTGTAAAGCCTCTACAATAAGTTTCATTCTCATAAATATAATTTGAGAATTAACCATGAGAATTAAGTTTCATGAGTAGTATAGTAGTTGATCTTCAAATGCCTCATTTCTTGAGAATCTTCAATATTAGGGTTTGTGTTTTCAATATTTAAGTTTGAACCTTATTTAGTTTTAGCTTCTAATTGTCTTTTTAAGAATTTTTTTTTTCATATATTTATAATAAGAGAGTATAGTAAAGAGGCTAAAGAAAGCCTCCCAATATAGAGAAATAGTAGAAGTCTCATAATCTACAAAATAACCTTAGAATTAGTGCACCAATTAGCTCCTAAAGTGAGAAAAAATAACTTTTTAATTGCTCATTAGGTTTTGGGTTTAGTTTTCATATGGTTCATATGTCTCAACATATCACACTTTTAGGGGTGTTTGAGTTGAGTTTTGAAATCTGAAGTTAATATGTTGGAATCAGAGAGTTTGCATTTGAAGCATAGAGTTGTGAAGATGGAGTTACTAAATAAATTGCAAAAGAGAAAAAGAGAAAAAGATGAAATTCCTCGATAAAAATACAAACTTTTGAAGTTTGTGGAGTTGAGTTATTTAACATCGACATATGAAATGAGCCAAACACCCCTTAATTCTTAAGTTTTGAGCTTGAATTTAGCCTTTAGGTTTCAAAAGGTTGCAATTTTACTTTGATATTTGAGTTTTTTTTTTTTTTTTTTTTTTTTTTTTTT
>QLSR01000454.1:869303-888375 GCA_031780015.1 Citrullus colocynthis | reverse complement strand
CCCCCCCCCCCCCCCCCCGGCGTTGTCGTGAATCCCGTCTGACGCTACTCGCGTGAGTTTTAAATATGTTTGGTTCTCATATTGAATCTGATTTTGTGAAAGATGAATCAAATTTTGTTGTTATTTGCAGGTTTGTATTGGTTTCGTTTTGGAGAATTTGATTGCTTTTCAATATCAATTTGGGTTCTTGTCGTGTGTTTGGGTAACATCTGTTTATTTTTGTGACGCCAATTCTAATTAAACTTTGTTCCTATATTTCTATGTCAATTGCAATTTTGATTTCGTTTTTTGAATTTGATTTGATTTTTCTTTATTAAAATTTGGATTATCTAGTATGTTTAGCATTATTGTAGTTTCTTTTTTAAGTGGCTTACTTGTTTTTTAGTTTATGATCACCACCCCTTATTGATTAACAAAATAATAACAAAACCGAGTACACTGATATGCAATCATGCACGAAAAAGAATTGAAAAAATTAATTCACTATAAGTTTAAATTAAGTAATTTCATTCTGTTTTTAAACTTGTCATACAAATTTTGAGTGGTTGTTCTAGATTATACTATATCATACAAATGTTTATAACTTTAGTTTTGGAATCACTATCTTGCCATTATGGTCTGATATTTTAGGAATATTGAAATGTTAATTGTATTTATTATGTAATTTATTTTGATATCTTAAAATCTCGATCGTTAGAGTTCAATTATATGTGTTTTAGTATATTGATAGATGTATTATGTTCATAATTTTAGGTATTGATTGACTATCTTGCAGTTGGGGTAGTTACTTAGATGTTTTAATATAATAAGAATATTGAAAACTTTAATGGCATGCACTTAAGCATCATGAAATTGATTGCTTTGAGTTTAGTTAAGTTTAGTATTTAAGTTTAATGAAGATAGTTTATGTTTGCATGGTTTATTGCTTAAATAACTTTGTTCTAAATTTCACAATAAAATTCACTATATTTTTTATAATGTTCTATTATTTCTAAGATTTTTCTCGAAATATTCGTCAAAGTCTGAGTTACTGATATTTTCATCATTCGTCGAACCTAACGAATTAAATACCTAAAGGGGTATATGGCCCACACATGCCTTTGTCAAAAGCATCAACTCTAAGACTAAATTGGACTTAGGAGACGGTCGAGGCATAGGATAGCAAAATGCTAAGGGTGTCCCCCTTGCATGCCCCAGCATGTTGTGCGGAAAGGTTATCTTTTTATAGGGCATAACCTAGATCATCTACTGCTGTAACTTAAGCATTGGAGCAGTGTGGCAAGCACCACACCGATGTGTTGATCTTTTTATTTTGCAAGTCATGTTCTTCTTCCATCAAATTATAAATTTACTGTTGTTGACACGTTAAAGTCAATTTTTCCCTAGTTCGAATTTTGATCAACATTGTCCCTGCCTCGTTCTCTTCCCTTATTTTTTTTTAGGTTAAATTACAAATTTGGTCTCTAAACTGTAAGGTTTGCATCTATTTGGTCTCTAAACATTCAAAAGTACCTATTAGCTAGGTCTTTAAACTTTCATTTTGATGCCAAATAAGTCTCCAAAAATTTAATTTTGTGCAAATTGGTCCCTAACTTTCAATTTTGCATTTAAGAGGTTCTTGACCTATTCAATTTTTTAAAAATTTAATTTATAATTGATTAATTAGATATAAAATTAAATTTTATGTCTAGTGGAGCTCTAAAATTTAATTTAATGTTGAGTAGATATATGAAATTAAGAAAAGAATATGTACGAGTAGGTCAAGAAATTAAACTACTAGATACAACATTGAAAATATAGAGATCTATTGGATACAAAATTGAAAGTCTAAGGATCTATTAACCCTTTTTAAAGTTTAAGACCCTAATAGACATAAAATTGAAAGTTTAAAGAGTCTATTAGACACTTTTAAAAGTTTAGGGACTAAATAGACACAAATATTAAAGTTCATAAATTAGATTTGTAATTCAATTTTTTTAATATATACAATACAATAAATAATTGCATCAAATATATTAGATTTTTTTATAAAAATAATGTAATATAAATAAGAATGAAACTATTCCCAAAGATAGAATTGTTAACTCATGGGCATGTTAGATAACATGAAAATCATGAACATCGTTGACGAGTTCCACAAAAATTGTGGGGGAAAATCATGGACGTTGTACTCGAGTTCCCCAAAAATCATGCACATATGTTGAATGAAAAATTTTGGCAATCATAAGATGCCACATCATCAAAACAAAAGCCAAATGTATTAAATTTAAGGCCAAGTAAGAATATATTGTGTCCTTGAGTAAAAATTTGAGACAAATAAATGGAAAACTAAAATAATACCACGTGTCTCCCTTCTAACCATCTGATTGAGTTCAATAGTGATTAAATCTAAACCATGATCAATAAATTTGGCTAGTAGCCCAATTAGGCCTAGAATTGTAAATTGGTTTGGGTCGAGGAATTTAAGTTGATAGGCCCAAAGTCCAATCCAATCCAATTTTATAGTGGAAATTTTTGTGGCGAAGAAAAGATTGGGTCCAAGCATAGCCGCACAAGCCCAATTTTGAATTTAAACCCATGTAAGGCTCATGAAAACTCTATAAACAAAGACCCTTCGGGAAAAATTCATAAAATAACCAAAAAACCAAAAACTTTTCTATGAAAAACCTCTTCCTAAAAACTTTATGTGACCTTTTTGGTATGTAAAATTCCAAATATACCCCCAAATTTAACCTTTCTCAAACCAAAAACTCTTGGACTTCAACAACTTCTTCAACGATGGATTGTATTGAATGCAACATACTTCTTCACCAACATTCTTCTTCACCAACATTCTACCAAAGTATTAATTGTTAACCAACAACATTGAATGAGGCTTAAATATCAATAATGGAAGGTCCCTCCCACTGAGTTTCAATTCAACATTCTCAGTGTCCATCGCTTTCATCTTCATTCTGTTCATTTTTTCTTTTGGTACAAAGCAACATCGTTCGTCAAAACTAGAAACGGAGAGAATGTAAGTGTTTTTCTTCCAATATCGCTTAGTTTTTATAAACGATCGATCATATACAAGTAAAAGACTACTTACATTCATATAGGCGATTGCTTGTAACTTGTTGAACGATCGTTAATAGCTAGTTGGGTGATCAGTTACAATTTGCTGGGCGATCACTTACATTTTATTAGGCGATCATCTATGACTTGTTGGGTGATCGCAACTAACTGGGCTATTGACTATGACTTGCTGGGTGATCGTTTACTTTAATAGCAATTCTAATCTAATCGTCAATTTTGTGTTCGCAGATCAATGACGCTACCTCGCATCTTTGTACGATTTGGTGGAGAATGAGACCAATCCGGATGACCGATCGTTTAACTTTGATTGGGCGATCATTTACAAAAAGATAGATAGTCATTTAACCTAATTTGGACGATCGCCTACAAAAAGGTAGACGATCGTTTAACCTAATTTTGACGATCATTTACAAAAATGTAGACAATCATTTTACATACTATGAGCAATCGTATAAAGCATAAAATACATTTAAGAAAACTCAAATACCTTTCGGATCATAAGAACGGTGGTTGAAGATGACGACGAAGACAAGCAGTGAACAAATGTAGGTGAAGACGAAGACAAAGACGAGCAATGAACAAATGTGGTTGAAGACGAAGATGAACATGAAGACGAAGGGAGAAGTTGAGCGAAGATATTTGAGTGATCACTTAAATGAGAGAGATAATGATAGTGGAATGTGAACAATCCCTTAGTAAAGTAGTGGAAAAGGTGCGCCCTTTCGGTGTTTTAAAGTTGGGGGTATAATTGATATTTCACATGGCAAAAAGGTCAGTTGTAAGAAAATTTTTAGGAAGAAATTATCCATAGAAAAATTTTTAGCTTTTGGATTATTTTATGAAATTTTCATACCCTTCATCTTTGAGAGAATTGAAAGAACTTAACGTTGAAACTTTGAAACTTCGAAGATTTGAAAAACATAACTATTCTCCTGAAGTGTTAAAAATCAAAAGACTAAAAACTTTGAAGCTTTGAAAGTGTGTAAAACCTCAAGAAGACTTGGAAGGAAAAACCTCCTTCAACATACAAGAGAAAATATCAAAGGATTATATATTAGAAATTTTACTCACCATATTGAAATCGATACAAATACAAAGTTGATTCAATGAATCAAATTTATCCAAAAATCTGGTTTAAGAACATTCTACTTGAGTTCCATAGAAAATTGTGAACATTGTAGATGAGTCATTTCTTTTTAAAACTATATTATTATTCCTAAACTTAACCCATTACAACAAATGATTTTAAATAAACTAAAAACTCAGTTTTCCAATTATCTCATTTGCATTTCCGCGTGTTATAAATATATCGTCATTCAATTTGCCGCCTCATTTTAAATGCTACATAGCCTAATAACATTGCACTCCCTTCCTCGACAATCTTCGCTTCCACGGGAAAGATGAATTCTGATTCGTCTCGCTCGGCTAATTCCTCCGCCCACAGATCCAAGCGAATTCTCGTCAATTCATCTCCGTCGAACGCTTCCAGTAGCAGTGGCAACAAAAAGAAACGGATCAATCAGAAAACCCTAGGCGTCGCATGGGGAGCCAATTCCATTTCATCCTCTCGCTCCTCTCGCAAATCCCCATTTTCAGATTTCGGAAGGTTCTTTTTTGTTTTGCCCTCTTCGTTTTCACATTTTCGAATTGTTAGATTGGAATATGGCGGTAATTTGAATTTCACCTTTGCTCTTCAGAAGAAATGGTTAGTTGAACCACCATATTTCTTGTAACGAATGTTCTACATGAATCTAAGTGATTTTTGAATTCTTGGAGGGGCGTAGATGCTCGATTTATAATTTAATTACTTTAGCTTCTTAATTGTTGTTGAGGATTTTGGGTGTGATGTGATTCAAACTTTGCTCTGAACGCAGTTATATGGTAGAAAAGAACAGGAAACTTCACAATCAGTTTAACGTTGATGCTTCAAGTGCTTCACATAGTGGTACGAACTCAGGAAATCAAATATTTCAGGGCGTTTCTATCTTTGTTGACGGTTTCACGATTCCTTCAAGTCAGGTAGTCTATCTAATAATTTTGAGTTTGAGCCATGAATCATGTAAAGTAAGTGCATGTTTAGGAGTGATTTAAAAATGGTTAAAATCACTTTTGTCATATTTAAAATCATTCTGAAACACACTTTTAATCATTCAAAATCAATTCAATGTTTAATTTTACACACTTGAATCACATTTTTTGTCCTATTGAAATTGATTTTGAATGATTAATTTTGAGTTGAGCCGTGAATGTAAAGTAAACTACTGAAAAGTATGAGTTGGAATTTACAATTTTACACTTATTCCTTCAGCTTTTTAGAAATTTTAGCAATTTCTCTTTCTTTCGAGGAGGAATCCTCGTGAAGTTATTGAGAAAAACTGGGGACTTTACAAATTATGACCTTTTTAGGCTTGTCCGTATCTATTATTATTTTCAATGAGAATGACAATCTTGTAGAGTGTTTTGTGGGCAATTGTTACTGATTACAAGTTAAATTCAGGAGTTGCGGGGTTATATGTTGAAGTATGGTGGAAGATTTGAGAACTATTTTTCAAGACATAGTGTTTCTCATATAATTTGCAGTAATTTACCGGACAGTAAAATAAAAAATCTCAGGTTTGGTTCACAATCTATCTTCATTGTAAAAAACTCGCAGTAGTCTTGTTTTTGTGAAGAATTAAGATAAACTCTTTTGATGGTTATTATTCAGGTCCTTCAGCGGTGGACTCCCAGTTGTAAAACCCACATGGATCTTGGATTCTGTTGCTTCTAATAAGCTATTAAGTTGTAAGTTAATGCATTGCTTTGAGGTGTAGATATGTAAATTTAATTAGTGGGTAATTGCTTGAGAAATGCATTAGGAACTATTTAATACCAGGAGTTGTCAGCGCTTAAACAACATTAAGCTATTTCCTTTGTCCGTCCGTCCGCCCCCCCCCCCCCCCCCCCCCCCAAAAAAAAAAAAAAGGTCTCAAAGAGAGATGGAAATTAACTTTTGCACCTGATAGCTGATATGGATCACATTTTGCTGTATAACTTTGTCTCAATAAACAAAGAGGTCTCAAAGAGACTAAATTTTGACCCTGGTAGCTGATATTGATCTCATTTTTCTGTTTCTAGGGGTTCCTTACCAACTTGATCAGCTTGTAAGTAATCAACCAAGACTATCAGAATTCTTTTCTATGAAAAAAGGTCCGACGCTGGAGAAACCCAAAATTTGCATGACTACTGAAAAGAAATATGGAGCAGAGGATTCACTGTCCCTGGTGGCTATGAAGTCAAGAGATACCACTTCGTCTGAAGTGAATGAAACGATAGAATATAGAGCAGAGATGCATTCCTCTGAAATGAATCTTCAAGACGATGCAGATGCTGAACTGAAAGAGAAGTCAAGCGATGACTTAGAGGCTGCCAAACTAAAGGATACAAATATATCTGATGTAGATGTATCTATTGAATATAAACCACAAGTTTGTGAAAGTTTTGAGATGCTTCCTCGAAAGGATGCTGATGTAGAAGTACAGAAAGGGCCAAGCAATGAAAAATGTAATTATGCAGATGAAGAACCAGGAATTGATGATGTGGGTCAGAGCAGTGAAGAAAATATATCTAGTTTGCATGGTTTGTCTGCCTCAACTCACAGCGGCAGCAACAATAATTATCATAGTGATGGATCATCAAGTTCTATGGTGGCTGGGTCTTCTAAGCTGCGGCATTCAACTCTTGGGAATCCAGATTTTGTGGAAAATTATTTCAAGGTAAGGTACTTTAGGTTTGCAAGAGTTTTTTCCTACACACTGAGTGTTTTGATTGATGGCATTTGTCTTAACTACTTTACCTCCATCCACGTCTTCTAAATCTAAACATTTATAATAGAGAGCTGTAGAACTAGGTCTATCAGGTGTCTTAGTGACAAAATCAGATGAGTAGAACTCTAGGGCCTTGTTTTTAATATTTTTACTATTTCATTACAGCATGATGGTAACTTTTTACTTTTGGCCATTTCATAGACTAAATTTGTTTTCTTCAATCTGTAGAAGTCAAGGCTGCATTTCATTGGAACTTGGAGAAGTCGTTATTATAAGCGTTTTCCACGATCAGCTAATGGGTCCAATTCTGTGACTTCTCATATCAATGGTTCTTCCCACTATCAGTCTGCCACTATTATCCATGTTGACATGGTAATCTTTGAGCAATATTGGTCCTTCAAATATCTGCATGTTGGCTTTTGTCGTCACTATTCTTTTTAGATGGTTACTTTACAAGTATTACTTCATTGAACTTATGAGTTATTTTTTATTCATCATTATATATCCATTAATTCATTTTGAAGTATAGTAATACCAGTATACTGCTGCCTCAGGACTGCTTTTTTGTCTCAGTGGTTATTCGAAATATTCCTGAATTTAAGGATAGGCCTATAGCTGTATGCCACTCAGATAATCCTAAAGGAACTGCAGAAATTTCATCTGCAAACTACCCAGCTCGAGGTTATGGTTGGTCATCTAGTTCTTTATTTATTTAAGCTATAGTTCAAATCCAAGGCTTTTCTAGAGTATCAATTGATTCTTCTCTCTTTGCCCTTATCTATCAAGGAGTCAGAGCGGGAATGTTTGTTAGGGATGCAAAAGCTCTCTGTCCCCATCTTGTTATTTTTCCATATGACTTCAAGTCCTATGAGGAGGTAAGTGGTTGGCTATCACCGGGTTGTCATTTGTCCGTCAGTTTGCTTATGGAAGATGAAAATCATAATCTACTTCTGGTATCTTCCATATACAAAGGGTGATTTGTTTGCATCTGACATCTTGGAAAATATGCAGGTAGCTGATCAGTTCTATGACATATTGCATAAGCATTGTGAGAAAGTGCAGGTCTTTTTCAGATAGCATTTCTTGTAGGCAATACAATGTGATTTGCTTCGTTAATGTCGCTACTTGTGTCAAATGCAGGCTGTAAGCTGTGATGAAGCATTTTTGGATATCTCGGGCGCAAACAAGGTAGATCCTGAGGTCTTGGCTTCAAAAATAAGAAAAGAAATTTTTGATACAACAGGATGTACTGCAAGTGCTGGAATAGCTACTAATATGCTAATGGCTCGCCTTGCCACTAGAACTGCAAAACCTGATGGTCAGTGTTACATTCCTTCAGAGAAGGTAGGTTATAGCAATTCTTGCACTAAACCTTTAGTTGGTCAAATCACCCAGCGCTACAACATTGTGTTTCGAATCTCGTTAGATTATTCCATTTTGATGTCTTCAATGTTTAATCATGTATTTTGTCATATAAATCACTTCACTATCATTATGTGCACTCTTGAAGTTAAGAGGGATTGCCCTTTCAATTTTTACTTGTAAGAATTATTTAAGATATATTCTTTTTTAACGAGAGACAAAATTTTCCATTGAAAAATGAGAAGGGACTGATACTTAACAATATAAACTTCAAAGTGGTGAAAAAGGACTGAGGGTAATACAAAAAGAACCAATATAGAAACTCAACAAAGAACAAAATACAGAAAAGAAGCACCCACAATGAGCAGAGAAAGGAAATAAAAGATCATAGAGCGAACAAAACAAAGAAAATCCATTTCTTTGTGTATTATTAAAGTAAATACTTCCTTTTACTGTCAAGAAGAATGTGTATAAGTTGTTCTTGTCACTCATTTGATTTCATTTTTGTAGGTTGATGATTATTTAGATCCGCTTCCCATTAAGGATCTTCCTGGAATAGGGCATGCCTTAGAGGAGAAGTTGAAGAAAAGAAGCATTTTGACTTGTGGTCAGCTGCGTATGATATCCAAGGTGGCTCAATAGTTCTCTCTATGACTTGTTTGTTTGGTCACGATAGGTTTAGATTAATGTTGAGACATAACTATTATTATTATTATTATTTTTTTTTTTTTGAGTTTTTGAAGAAAAGAAGTGTTTTGACTTGTGGTCAGCTGCTTATAATATCCAATGTGCCTCAGTGGTTCTCTCTATGGCTTACTTGTTTGTTTGGTCACTACAGGTTTACATTAATGTCAAGAAATTGACATATTTATTATTATTTTCTTGAGTTGCTATTTTCAAGATGATGTGCAATCATATATAAAACCCTTAAATATGTGCCATACAAGTAGTTTGTCAAGACTCGAGAGACAAGGTAAAAAAATGAAGAAAAGTGATGTTTCCTAGAAAACAGCTACATCAATAAAAATTGTACATGGTGTATGATATGTTTTTTAGGAGCCTACAATAATTTGCTCCATGTTGTATCTTCTAATTAGTAGAGAGGAAATGTTGAACGAAGCGAGAAAATTGAACATAGATGAGTGAGAGGGATAGGCTATTTTATATTCTGATTGACAAATTAATTCTTAATGATTACCTTACTGCACAATGTGGTTATTGATATTTTTTTTTTTTGAACAAGAGAGCTTTTCATTGTAAAAAATGAAACGAGAGACTAATGCTCAAATGATACAGACTCCAAAAGGAGTAAAAGGGAACAAACAACAGAGAAAACAAAGATTCTAACAACCGTAACAAATGAAAAACTTAAAAGACTTAGCAAAGAACAAATACATTAACATCAAGCAAGAGTATTAACGTCAAGTTGCCCATAGAATTTGGAGTAGATGTTCGAAAGCTCCAACAAGTGTTGCTGAAAAATCACAATCTTCTACTTGAGGAACTTTGCTTCTCCTTGTGTATTCGGTCCAATTCTTTGTCAAAATGAGCTTATCGATGAACGTACTAAAAAGGGAAAGAAATGTGTAGTCTTGAAGTTCAATCGTGGAAAAGCTTTTGATGAGGTTGATTGAGGAGTTTTGGATGTATCTTCCCAGTTAAAGGCTTTGGTCATTGGTGGGAATCAATTTGGGCTTGCACTTCTCACCCGTAACTTCTTTGTTATCATTAATGGAAAGTGTGAGAGTTACATTTAAAGCTTTTACTGCATTCTGCATGATGATATTTCCCTATTTCTCTTTATTCTTGTGGCAGAATCTTTAATACGTTGGTCAACAAGCTCATCCTGCGCCTTAACCATATTGATGGAATTTTCTTTTGGAACTTTTTTCTATTGTTGTTGTACTGATTAGCTGTAACTCCTCAGTAGTGGCTCTGTAAAGGATCTGCTTGTGAGTGGATACTGATGTAGGGTTGCCTTTAGAGGTCCATATATAATAGAGAGTTCGGTTGTGGATGTCCTATGACTGAGTTATTTTGCTGAGTTTGTTATTCTCAAACAAAGTTATCTGGAACGATTGCTTAATTTACTCTTGACGTGTCCAGGACTCTCTTCAGAAAGACTTTGGATTAAAAACAGGGGAGATGTTATGGAATTATAGTCGGGGGGTGGACAATCGTGCAGTTGGGTTGATCCAGGTTTGGCAAAGAGATAATAAACCATATACTTTTTAATTAACTTTCACATGTTCTGCTGCTGAATTTAGTTCCAATTTTTCGTTTTGTTATTAAACTCCTTTGTTAAAATACAATACTAACTATATTACTGCATTAGAGCATACAGTACGAATACTGGATATACTAAAACCACTAAAAATCTTCACTCTTCTCTGTGAGCAAGACTTGATAACTACCGTAACGTTCCACTTGTAGAGAATTAAGGGTAGACAAAGCAAACTTATCATTTTGATCTGCATTATAGAATGGTAAAGGCATTATTATGGCTGTATAAATAGGATTTTATTAGTCTTTTGGTGTAATATTACTATTATTAGTTTAAGGCTTCTATTTGTGCCTATAAATGGTACTTCCTTTGGAACTATTGAAAACTTTAAAGTAGTCCTTTTGAGTTAAATCATGATAGAAGATGCATTATTTTGTCCCATATGTGGATGGATTACCGCATTGGGGAGTTTGGGGATTCTCTTCAGGGGTTTGGGTTCAAGATTTTGGTGTAAATATAATAAATTTGAAATCCTTGTTATGAGAGTCATCTTGGGACTGGCAAATCGTCTTTGGAAATTAGTATGGGTGAGCCAGGAATAAAATGCAAGGGGGCCCACCCCAATATCTCAGTCATCAACAAAATTAAAGAAGAAAAGAAAAACGGTGGATGGAGTAGAGTGCTACTACTACCTGTATATTTTCCAGATAATATTTGCTTCCCAACAGTGACCTTGCTTTGTTGACTAAATTTTCTTACATTTTTTTAAAATTTTCTATTAAATTGCCAATTGACTAAAAAGCTTAAGCTAATGGGTGAATGCAAATTTAATATTATATCACTAACATTCCCCCTCACTCGTGGGCTTGAAATATGTAGAAGACCCAACAAGTAGAAATCAATGTAAATCGGGCAGGAAATAACATTGCAGGGGCTTGAACATAGGACCTCTCTGAATCATGTTAAATCGCCAATTGACCCAAAAGCTTAAGCTGATGGGTGAAGGCAAATTTCATATTATATCACTAACATTTTCTATTTTTCATGTTTACCCTGCTTATGGTTCAGGAAAGCAAATCCATAGGAGCTGAAGTGAACTGGGGTGTTAGGTTCAAGGACTTCAAAGATGTGGGTAACATAAAGGGTTGTGTGTTTACCCATTTAAGTTGACAAAATACATATGAGCGAATTAAGAACTAATATTTTAGCTATTACAGTGTCAATGCTTTCTCTTGAACCTTTGTAAGGAGGTTTCGTTACGGTTGCATGGATGTGGAGTGCAGGGGCGCACGTTTACCCTCAAGGTACATTCTCTTTCTTTTATACAGTAACTAACATTGTTTAGTTATTGTTCCTTCAAGATATGAACGGGAATTTTCCTTCTCGATTTATGTGAATGTGCTATTAGCATTCTTTTTGTGTGATGTATTGATTTAGATAAAAAAACGAAGAAAAGATGCTGATGAACCCACAAAGTATATGGGCTGTGGAGACTGTGAAAACCTGAGCCATTCATTGACGGTATAGTTGCTGACAAATGCCTCCTGTTTCCTTTTTATTAATGGATTAAGTTCTACCACAATGTTCGTGAAATTGTAGAATGCTTATTTATTATTTGTGTAATCTTTGGCATCTAAATTTTTAAGTTTTTGATTGTACCAGATTCCTGTTGCCACTGACGACCTGGAAATTCTTCAGAGGATTGTAAAGCAGCTTTTCGGGTTTTTTGTCATTGGTAATCCTAAACTAGGCGTTATTATGATTTTTCAGTTGATGGTAACATTCCTGTTTGCCATCCTGAACCACATGTGATTGATATATTATATTGTCTTAGCAACATTTCTAAAACTGAATCGGTATAAGAAAAAAATCATACCACTGGTTTCTTTCCCCATATATTTTAAATACATTCTAGTTTTCCTTACTTTCTGGACCAAAAGACATCTTTTTTAATTGAGCTAAATACAGATTCTTTTCTCTAAGAATCTCTATGATGTCCTTTTTGGTGCATTTAGATGTCAAAGATATTCGTGGTATTGGTTTACAAGTTTCGAAAATTCAAAATGTGGGCATCTCCAAGGAAGGTAAGTTTGTTTGTATTATGATTTTCAGGCAGTATTAATTTTGCTTCTGTGAAAACGAAAATATATATGAATAACGAAGAGAACTTGAGGGGGCCTCAATTGATGAAAACAATTTCAGTGAGCTAATCAGATACTGTTTTAGCAAGGAATATTGGTGAGTGATCCCTCAATAGTCAACATTGGTTCTGTGAGGAAAAGGAATAATAATCCATCAAATTGAGAAACAAGATCATGTCACTTCCCTCATAAATAGTCAACATTATTGAGATCTGTAAGGGATGTGTAACTATAGTAACTGAGATGACCTTTCTGAAATTTGGGGAGAAAATTGTTTACACAATCCAAAGAATTCAATCTAGGGAGTTTCATCATCAACCATTTCTTGTTGGTCAAGGCCCTATTGAAATAATGAAATGTACAGTGGAGGGTGATGCTTGGTTGCTTTGTTTGAATAAACGATGTTCTAGAAACCAGAAAATTGAATTAGAAATTTTATTGAATGTTGATAACTTGCTGAACAAGAATATACTGAAAATACACCAAGTATATAGGGAAGTTTTCTAAACATCCATTTGTTAGATTATCGTGAAGTGGCTTCAAAACCTGTTATCCATTTTAACATCTTCATCCAACACTCCTTCACAAAGCTGTAATTTCTAGGTAGGTAATGAGGGGCTACTGATATCTAGCTATATATCCTCCTAGAATCTAATATTTGATCAATACAAATCTGAAAAGAAGTATTCATTATATATTTAAAAGAGAAGTAATCAACTACTAATTAAATAATAGGTGGATTGGTTTTGGCCTGTTTTTTGTGGTGAAGTTGGTTTCCTGTGTGTGTTTTATTATGAAGGGATGAAAAGAAATTCTTTGGACTCATGGCTTAGTTCATCTGCAACTACAAATCTAGAAAATAGCACTGGTCCTTTGGTAAAGGAAAGGGCTAATATAGGTACGGGAGTTTATCTGCCAATGCTCTTCATTTCTTCTCTTTTTCCTTTTATGATTGAATGAGTGGTCTTTATTTCTTCTTTTTTATACTGCTCTTCTTTTCCACTGAATCGATTCTTTTAATTTATTGTGACTATTAGGATTGTAAGCTGTAACAATAAGAAAATAAGAAAGAACATCATGCTAGCACATCAGCTGTATTTTTCTTTTCTTTTACCTCCTGTGACGTATTGATATGATAGTTATAGTAATACTATGATTTGAATCATTTGATGAGGGAGAAGGTGGTTAGTGTAGCTCTTCTAGTCGTAAGATTTGTATGTGCTTACCTTGTGTGCAGTTCAAACCCTATGGATGATGCTAGAAATCTTGTTGTGAGGCTTGGTATTTCCATACTTGCATGTTCTAGAAATCTTGTTGTGAGGCTTGGTATTTCCATACTTGCATGTTCATTTCTTATTTTTCCTTGCTTTTCTAACTTGTCATGTTTACTTTCTCTGGAAGTGTCCCCACAGGGTTTCATGTATGAATGTACTCTCTCATGTGTATCTTGCGTATAATCTGAGTACCTTAGTTCTCATGTGTTTATTCTTGGTTTAAAGGTGAAGCATCATTCTTACTCTATATGTAATAATTTTTACAGATAATGAGAAACAGAGTGTCTCTGGAACTTCAGATCAGCTATCTGCTGATCCTATAAGCCATCTGATTCAGATGGAGAATAACCAGCACCATTTGAATCCGGTTTCAGCTCCACCTCTGTGCAATCTGGATTTTGGAGTTATAAGGAGCCTACCTCCTGAACTTTTTTCAGAGTTAAATGAAATCTACGGTGGGAAACTAATTGATTTCCTAGCTAAAAGCAGAGACAAGAATGAAGCTTTCTCCTCTTCTATAAGGGATCCGTCTCAAGGATTAGGAGGTGAAATTGGATGGCGATGCTAATTTTGAAGTAATCTTTGTTGCCCAGTTTCTGTAACTGACAAAGATGCTGATATATATATATATTTTTTTTCGTTTCTTCTGTCAATTAAATGAAGGTGATGGACTTACTTTATCGGATATCCAAGGAAGCAAAATACAGTTGGAAAATAAGGTATCATTTGACGGATACTTTGGAATATGTCATACTTTTGGGGTGCTATCCGAACAGTATCTAATAGTTACAGTATTAGTTGATTATACTTACCTTTTTGTTTGTTGCTTCACATTTTTATTTATTTATTTTTATTTATTTTTTTTTAAAAAGAAAAATCTGAATGCACAATCTACTGTGAAGAGAGGCATGCCCTTGATGTATTTGTAATTACTGAAGAGTACAGCTACATTTTATCTTTCTAGCTCACCTGTCTTCAATTCATTCATGTATTTGTTTGTTCTTTTGTGTTTTTGGTCCTATGTGATGCAGCATAATGTTGGACGTTCACAACCTGCACAGATTTCTGGGGAAGGATTGTGCAATTTGGTGACTCCTGTTCCCACATCTGGATCTCATACAATTGATTTACTACCTTCATCTCTAAGTCAAGTAGATCCATCAGTATTACAAGAGTTACCTGAACCACTGAGGGCTGACATACTTAAGCAACTCCCAGCACACAGGGAAAAAGAACTTGCTCTGGAATATTCAGTCAAAAATCATCAGGCATCATGCGGTGCTATTGGCAGTACATCTGGCTCAATTGATTCTTTGATGGAAAGTGATCTTTGGTCTGGGAACCCACCTCTATGGGTTGATAAATTTAAAGCTAGCAATTGCTTGATATTGAACTTTCTTGCAGAGGTGTATACAGAAACAGGGTCACCGGCAAATCTGTATGGGATTTTGCTGAGGACTTCGTCTCAATCTTTGCATCCTTCAGCCGCAGATTCTTATGGTTGGGATGGTGCTGTCAATGGTTTATGTGAACTTCTTAAGCAGTACTTTAAGTTAAAGATAGAGTTGGATATTGAGGAGACCTATGTTTGTTTTCGTCTGCTTAAGAGGTAATTTTGTATATTGGTTGAGATGACCAGGTAATGCAGGCTTGAAAATGTGTGCCCCTGTTTCAAGTGTTCTTCCTTGCTATCTGGTTTTACAATATTTATCATCCACCTTTCTTATTTTTCTTTTCGAATTTTTTGCATCACCATGCTGATCTAATATAGAGTTACATTAGTTCTAGGCTTAAT
Organism: Citrullus colocynthis; assembly: GCA_031780015.1. NCBI lineage: Eukaryota > Viridiplantae > Streptophyta > Magnoliopsida > Cucurbitales > Cucurbitaceae > Citrullus > Citrullus colocynthis. The sequence continues at coordinate 872,698 of QLSR01000454.1, read as the reverse complement.
ATGTTATCCTTTGTTCTTGTATCAGGTTAGCAATGAAGTCACAGCTGTTTTTGGAGGTCTTCAACATTATTGATCCTTACCTTCAGGTTATTGCCTTAAAATGCTAATTTGGATAATTTAAACGTTTTAGTTTTAAATCAATGGTTTTCTCATGTCATTAGTGCACCTTCTTAATTTTCTGGTATCCTGTGATTTCTCTCACAAATTGCACATACAATTTCTTTGATAGAATTGCCGTGTTGGACCTTTCCTTTTCTTAGGATGTCATTGGAGATGGAATTCTTTTCCTGTATTGAAGATAGATAATTTAACAGGCTAAAATTTGTTGCTATGACATCTTTATTTCTTTATTAAAGATGTTTAAACTTTTCTATAGACATTTTCATTGAATTTCAAATCATCAGGGGGCAGTCAATGAAATCTACGGCGGAAGTTTGAAGGTGTAGGCCCTTCACTCATAGCGTTTTCTTGACCACATGGCGCTGAGATGGAAATGTATGTGGAGAGTAAGATGCCTTTAATAATTCAAATAATTTTATAGTAGTCTCACTCCAATGGGATGATATTTTACCACTTGATCATCATTTGACAAACTTTAAACAAAAAATGTCTACTGTTAACAATATACTTCAATTTGAAGCATCAAGAGACTAAATCCTCGTCCCTCGAGCGTCTTTTATCATGACTTTGCAACTCTTTAAATTCTAAAAATATATATGGAACAGAATTTTGTTGGGAGGAGAGAAAGAGGTGTTTTATCCTCTAACTTGTGGGACTGATGTTTCTCGTATTATAGTTTTGTTTACTTATGAATTGATCTCTATACACATATACGTCATTATATTATTGTTGATAAAATGTGAAAATGTGCACCACTCGATTAACTATTCACAACAATGTAAAATAGGGTTTAGTTAGAAGCAAATGATTTGTGTTTTTATTTGAAGACCAAGATTTTTTTTTTTTTTTCCTTCATAAAATTGGTCTTGATAACTCTTGTTTTTTTTGAGTCAATGTACTCAAATAATTGTATGACTTGATTTGATTAAACTCTTACTTTTTCTTCCAATTGTATGAAGTAGGTGAAATGCTCACAAATTGGAAGTGCCACCACTCTATCAAGCGCGGTATAAAGCAGTTCCACCACATGGAAGACAAAACTAAGTTGTTGAGAAAAAATCATCTGCCGCTTCAGAAATTTCCTTTGGCACGACAGTAAAGACGGGGTTTCCATCTCACTAAAAGAAAGGAGGATAAATTCCCTATTGAAGAAGGTGGCATAGCCATTTGTGGATTAAAGCACAAAAATCAAGCCCTTCTAGCAAAGTGGATTTGGAACTTTTAAGCTGAAAAAGGGGCACCTTGGAGAAGAATTATTGCTGCCAAATATGGTACCTCCCACTTTAATCACAAGTCTGGTTACATAAGTATTGATATAATTAAATTTACCATAATCCATCATCTTAAGTTTTTGGGTTGAGTGGTGATTTAACATGGTTTTAGAATAGGAGAAGGTCTTGTGTTCAAATTCTGTATATAATATCATTTATGTTGAAGGGTGAAAACGAATTGCTCCACAAAAGTTCTTTGGGAATCCATTATGAAGTATAGAGATTATGATTGATACACTTGCAAAATTGGAAATGGACCCAGGCACATTTTGGTCGGACTCCTGGATGACACAGCCCCTCTTTATGCAGTCTATCCTTATACTGTATTCTCTGTTCAATAAAGAAGAGAAGTGTCCATCCGAGAAGCTTGGAATAATTCTTGTGGTTGTTGGGATTTAGGCCTAGGGAGGAACCTAAAGGAAGAAGAAACCGTATAATGGGGCATCGTTGTCTCGCCATCGAGACAATCCATCAACCAGATATTTATCCAGGGATGACTTGGAAAATGGAATTAAATGGACCTTTCACAACCAGTCTCGAACTCCAGACCTTGCTTCTGAGGCCAAAAATACACTTATTTGGAGATTTAGAGGGGAAAGTGTCCAAGGGAAGTCGAGTTCTTTATCTGGGAGATCTTAACTTATGCATCAGCAACACTTGAGACGAATTACAGTTCAGAAATCTTTGGCTCTCTATCTCCCCCAGCTGGTGCTCTTCATGTAAAGACGCATCATCTCTTTCATCACTTGCTGATTTGCTTCATCGTTTTGGGAACAGTTGCTGTCTTTCTTGCTGATTCTTTTGGAACTGCTTTGCCATCATCCCTTTAAAGAGGCGAAATTAGAAGTTCCATGGAGCAAACTCATTAGACACTTTCCTTTGGTCCATTTGGATTGAAAGAAACAACCAGACTTTCAGTGACAGAGAGATACTTATATTTCTGGCTTTATCATAGTGTAAAAAATGCTGTTGCATTTGCAATTATGATTTATCTTTCCTCACCTCCCATTGGGAAAGTGTTTTTTTTTTTTTTTTTTTGGTGTTATCCTGTGGTTGTGGTAAGGAAAAAAAAATCTGCATTTTTACTGGTGGAAGCTGCAGTTTTTAGGAAAGATAAATTGTTTTGTTTTGTAGTTTGCAGCACCTGGTGACTACTGTTAATTCTTCCAGAAGTAGACCAATTCACAAAAAGCTTCACCTCGACAAATGAGAAGTTCAATATAAGCTTAGACGCAATTGTAGGATACTGGTAGTTCTTTTTTTTTATTAGGATAAATTATACAAAATCTCTCTAAACTTTGTATTTTGTGTCAAAATTATCTACTTTCAAAAGTTTCAAAGATCTCTTAAACTTTCAAAATGAGTTTAAAAATATCCATTAGTATTTTGTGTCAAAAATATCCTTAAACTTTTAAAAGTTCTAGAAATACCCTTAAACTTAAAAAAAAAAAAATTAAAAAACATACCCTTACTGTTATATGAACAAAAAAATAACAAAAATTGTTAATATTGTCGTACTTTTTATTTCCTCTCTATTTTCTCCCATCTTCTTCAATGCCCTCTTACTCTCCTTTTTGTTAACTATTTAACATTTGCTTATCTTAAAAGCAATTAAATAAATAAAATTGTACCATTTAGTTAATGTATATGGATTATAATAAGAATAAAGAGAATAACATAAGCACAAAAAAAAATTTTAGAACTTAAATATTTTAACAAAGTTGTTGTACGTTAGTAGTTAAGAAAAATTTTTGATTGGAATCTTATATGATTTTAATTTAGGACTTAAATAATTTAACAAAGCTGTACTTAAAGAACTTCAAAAAAACTTAATCATCATTTTAATGGTAGGAATATTTTCAATTTTTAATTTCTTTTTTAATTTAGAGTTATTTTTGCAACAAGAAATTAACTGTTTCTATTCATATATTTCATATATTAATGGTGATGATATTTTTGAATTTTTTTTTTAAATGTAGTTTAAAAGTATTTTTGAAATAAAAT
>QLSR01000454.1:838375-860519 GCA_031780015.1 Citrullus colocynthis | reverse complement strand
AATTTTTAGCTTTTTTTTTTTTTTTTTTTTTTTTTACAAAAAAAGAACAAGGTTGTAAGAATTTTTTTTTTTTTTTTTAATTTTCAAAACATGGCTTTGAAGTTTGAAAATATTCCTAAAATGTAAACTATAAAACAAAGAAATTGATAGGTGCAAACTTATTTAATTTTCGAAACGGCCAAAAACCAAAAATCAAAATCATGTTTGATAATCATTTGATTTTTTAAAATTTATGCTTGCATTCACACTAAATCTTTAGATTGATTTTCATCCTTTCTAAAGAAACATATGAATTCTTAATCAAAACTTGGTTTGGTTTTTAAAAACACCGATAAAATGTAGATTACATGATAAAGAAACCCATGGCCTATAGTATTTACAAGTTTAAATTTTTAAAAACAAAAACTCAAATGGTTATTAAATGAGATATAAACGATTAACAAACGGACTTAATTAGTAACTATTTAAAAATTTTGAAAGCCCAACAACATAAAGAACAAAATATATATATATATATATATATTTTTCCTTAACAAAAGAACATGAGATAGATAAGTGCCCTTAAATATCTCGAAAAAAAAAAAAAAAGAAAAAGAAAAAGAAAAAAAAACACTCAAGAGTATGGATAATTACAAAAATATAACTAGAGGAAAGCTCTACAATATTTTAGAGAGTAATAGTAGAGATATCATAATGACAAAAAACCCCAAATTTAGAACACCAATTCGCAACAACAATAGCAATATCTTCCAAAAGGGTGAGAGGGTTTCTTTCCAACAACAAATTCCAAAGAACATCTTAAAGAGAATCGATATTGCAAACAATTAACAAGATCAGTAATGTGATTCCATAAGCAAGACACATATGAACAGTATACAAAAATGTTATCAATGGTTTCAGAATCCCTCTTGCATAGTGCACACCACTTTGGGCTTAAATAAATATTGGGATTCCTCTTCTTGCATACACCCCTCCATGGAAAACAGTCCAAAACAAAAGATTTCACCTCTTCACAAATAAAGTCTTCCAAAGTAATTTTGATTAGAGAAACACAACGTCTAATGTGGGAAGAGCTTTTTCACGGATTTAACCGAGAAGAAACTGCTTGAATCTCCCCTCTCCAGACTTTTAATATTTAAAGGCTAACTCAAGCCAATATCTCACTAGACATAAATTTTTAAAACTAAACTTGAAGTCGGAAGTTCGGACCCCTCACCACGTGACAAAGTAGAAAAAAAAATGTAACTCGGACATTTTTTTAGGATCCTATATCAATGGAAGAGGAAGAGAAAGAAAAAAAATAGGGTAGTTGCAAATATAGCAACTGGGTTCTAACATATATAACACAATATAAAAAATTTTGTAGATATAACAATTTTAGATTAAGCTTTCGGAGTCTATTAGCAATAGACCATATCATTGCTCAATGCAATATAGATTTTGCCATATTTCTAATTTTTAAAAATGTTACTATATACTTAATTATTATTCTTAAAAGTGCTCTTCAATGTAATTACCCGAAAACAAAACATTCCACCCCTAACCAATATGTGAAATCATGTTCACATCTCCAACACAAAGAATCAACTTTTCCATCCTTCCCATCGTCAAACTTTGAGAATTTGAAGGTTTTCAAACCTAATTTTCAAAGCCTCATTCCAAAATAATAATAATAAAAATATAATAATAAAAGTACTGTCCTCCGCCAACTTCGCTCACCTACGCCCCAAAGTCAAAACACCAAACCTCACCCTTTTTTCTTATTTTCTTATATGAACACTCATTCCTTTTTCTTCATTTTACCAAACTACATATCCCACAAAATCAAATTTTTTCTTATTCTTCTTCTTCTTCTTCTTCTTCCTTTCTCTCTAATTATTATTAATATAATGAAGTCTCAATCTCTCCTTTTGGCTCTCAATCTCATTGCCATCTTCATCTTCTTCCTCTTGCTCTCCTCCATCAAGGTCCACTCCTCACGACCTCTCAAACATCATCCTCCTCCTTCGGTTTCTCCGGCGACGAAACTTCACGTATACAAAGATTATTCGGGGCCGAGCCGCAGAGGCGCTGGCCATTGATGACTCATCGGAAGGATATTATCATCTCTCTCGCTAAACATGTTCGATTGCATGTCAAACTTCTTCATTTTTAAGCATATTCTTCGTTTTGTAATTTTTTTTTTCAGAAATGTTAAATGTGTTATATATAATCAATATTTAATTTGTACTTTTTTTGTTCATTTATTAGATTTATTTACTTAGATTCAAGTGTATCCTATAGTTGAAGATATAGATAGTTATATATCTAAGAATCGGGAGATAGTTGAAGAGTTGTTTTGATTATTTTGTAAGAATGTGATGAATATTAAAAAAAATATTTCAACACAAAATTAATAATACATATATTTAGACATATGATGATGTAAAAGTTTTCATCTTTTATCTTAAAATGTATGAAATGAATTGTGTCTGTTGGATGAATTATGTTTCATGATTATTATTATTATTTCTTTTTTTCTGGTTTTCATAGTTCTTAAGAATATGTGTTGACATTTATGTTTTCACCAAAAGATATTGGAATATTTGTCAACTTTTTCAACTACTCAACTTGGAAACTTTATTTTTATTCAAATATGAGGATAATCTATTATATTATTTATTTTATAGGTTTGAACTTGTATGACTATTTTATTTTAAAGTATTTGGCTAAAATAACATGCATGATCTAGTTTTTTTAAGTTTAAAATCGAAGTAAGAGGTTAATTGAATTCCCTATATCCAGAAGACCATTTTATTCCGAATTATTAAAAAAAAAAAAAAAATCATGTGCTTCAATACCATTTTACCTTTCAGTTTTCAATATAACTTGTTAAAAAAAGAATATATATAATATATATTATTTAGTTAGGAAAATTACCAATTTGGCTCAACTGGAATTGATTTAATTTGGCTGTGATTTATTCATTTATTTATTTTAATATAGTATCTAATATCTATACACAAATCTTTTTTTTTTTTGAAAATATGGAGTTGCATGTTTTACTATACTTAAATGTGGCGTGAGTTAGAAATTATAATAAATAGAAAAAATATCAAATTATTTATAAACACAGGACTTTGGGTCATGTGTTGGGGTGCTTTGTTCTTCGGGAGTTGCTTTGCATACATTTATGACAGAGATTTATTCTGTTATGCATCTTGAGAGTATTCAGTATATAGTATGACAGAGTTGCTCCGATATGTACTTGGAGATTTCTTGGGACATAGTATGACAGAGATTTGCTCTATTGTGTGCCAGAAGATTTCTTGATGCATAGTATGACAAGAGATTGCTCTATTGTGCGTATTGAGTTACTCTACGTCAGTATGATATAGAATTGGTGATGACTTTTTTCAATTTATGATTATATTTTTCAGAACTACTTTTAATAAAATTATATGTGTTTTAATTATCTTGAGTTTTGAAACTGCTCAAGATTTATATTGTTTTATAGAGTTTTAAATTTATACAAAAATGTGAAAAGTTTTATGTAAAACTATTTTCTTATGAACTTCCACTACCCACTAGACTTTTTAACTTATACTTTTCTTAAATTTTTTCACTCGGTAGCCATTGATGTTCCGACAGAAGAAAGCCCATTAGAATCCAGAGAGCTTATGCAAGCTCTTATTCTCCCAACTGGGAAGTCTGCCACCAGTTTTATAGGACCATATAGTATTGCATAGATAAATGTATTACTATTATTTTGACTTGTAAATAAAGTGGCTAGCTAGCCTAACTTTTAAATATTTAGTAAACAACAAAACTTGCATATCACACATAGTTTTTATGAACTTATTTAAAATGTGTTGATCGATGGCGAAGCAAATTTGATGGTGGAGTTGGAGTTGGAAACAAATTTATTTGGGAGTGTATTTCTTTTTTCAGGTGTGGTTTATTTGATTTTCTGTCGATATTTTTAATAATTTTTAACATAAAAGTATTTGCTAGCCACCTATATTTCAAAAAATATTTTTTGAGTTTGACATTGAATTTCATAGTTTAATTGAAATCTATTGGTGTCATGTCACGTTTTAAGTTGTGGTAGGTTAACTTGAGGTTGGGTGTGACACTGTAAATTGTCAACTTAGTTAAGATGTCTTGATGCGCCTATTAATCCCTCGACCTCACGTATCTTGTTTAAAATAATAATAATAAATTTGTTATATTATTTTTTAAAAAAATTTTATTCTATTTTGATATTTGAACTTTGAAAATGTATATTTTAAAATTACTTTTAAAAAGAGTTCATTATTAAAACAAATTTCAAAGTTGAAAAATTAAAATGAAGGGAAATTAGAGATATGATCTTTAAAATAAAAGATAACAAAAAAAGGTGTTTATGATTTGAATTATATATTTTCTTAAGAAAGATTTAAATAATCAACCAACTTCACCAATACTATTTCATAAATAGTCTAAATTTGAACAATATTTCGTGAGTAGATTTCTAAAAATTTTTTGAGGAAAGATTTAACCTGTAGTATATTCTCCCTCTTATTTAATTTCTGTAGTATTTTATCATTAAAATATTAAAGGAACATAATGAATTTAATATTAATTATTTAGAGATTTTTTATTTTTATCAATCATTAATTATGAAATATATCATCATGAATGAGTGTTTTCCATTTAATTGTTTATTATTTTATTTGTTAACACATATGGTATATATCCCTAAATCTTAAGAATATGTTATAGTGGTTATTTTTCGAAAATTATTCACTTACTATGAAACTTTTTCAAACAAAGTATCTAATTCCAAGTGAAAATTGCAACAATTACCATACTTTAAACATGTATTTTGCAATTTGCCTTAGCATTTTTTTTAAAGGAGTTTGCCTTAGCATTATTATTATATAATATGGGGATATTTTTAATATACATGAATGGATGTGACAAAATAAGTGAAATAATATATATCTTAATAAAAATAAGACCAAAATTATAATATAAGATATATATATATTATATAACAATTTTAAATCTATAATTGTTCTAATTATATTTGAAATAAAAAATTGTATATATGTTTGAAACAATGCTGTATATATTTGAAATAAACATGGTATATATATATTTAAAAAAAAAAATCGAAATGTAGATGAAAACTAAGATTTAGTACTATAATTATGTATTAAATGCAATCTACCAAGTTTGTAGATTTTGAATTTTAAAGCAAAATTCAAAATTTGTAAAAAGAAAAAATTGTAAGACAAATTAGGGAAGAAACAAAAATTTCCGAAATAGAAAATTTATTTTGTGATGTGTTATGAAAATTTTGGAAAAAGCTATTTAGCCACAAGATTTCCATTTTTTTCTCCATATTTGTGTCTTTTTTATTTTTTAATAAAATGACTATTATGGGATATTATGGATTTTTTGGCTTGATTTTTATGTAATAGTAAAACATATTAAGCTATTCATAAAAAAAGAAATGGTAGATTTAAGAGTAATTTGACTATTTAATTAGGCTATTAATGTAAAAAGCGCATCCACACCCTACTACAATCCTAGAATAATTCAAAAAAAGGTTTTGCAATGTAATGTGGGTATTTTCGTAAATTGATAGTTTTGGAATATTAATAATTTTGAAAAATCATTTTGGCGATTTTTAAACTGTGAATTTGTATTTTGCGATTCTTTAGATAAAGTAAAGATATAAATATAAAAATTTAAGAGAAAGGGTAGAATTGTAAAAATGCAGTGGTGTGGTGATTTATGAAAATATGGTAGTTTTGAAATGCGATGGTTTAAAATAATGAGGTTTGGTTTTGGTCGAGAGTTTTAAATTTTTGAGATGGCATGGTTGAACTCTCGACCAATCTTGTCTTCTTTTCCTTCTTTTCTTTTTATTTTATTTTTATTTTTTTATTTTTAACATAACTTTTTTTCTTCAAATAAAATTACATTTTTTCAATAATAAAAAAGATGTTCAACACTTAACCAACCTTTCTTTAAGAACATAACCCATTTCCTTTTTCCTTTTTTCTTTAAGAAAAAATTGTACTTTTTTTTAAAATTTTTTATAACATAACCTTTTCTTTTCTTTTCTTTTTTTAAATAGAGAAAACATACTTTATAAAAATTAATCATTCTATTTTTTAATAGTAAAAAATTATATTTTATTAATAATAAGATAGGAGTGATAGTGGTTCGATTTTATCTATTTTGGGGCCAATCAAAATCAAATCAAACCAATGGTTTTACAAAGAAAAAAAAATCCAAAACAATGTCCAATAAATAACATAAAGCTTCATTAAAACTATGGTTCATAGTGAGAAAATAATAAAATGTAAATTAAAATGTTAATATTAATACATTAATTTAATGTTTTCCATTTATTTTTAAAAAAAATTAAAAACACGACGCGTCCCCACAAGCCGAACGTTGTCAATTTTGAACGGGTTGTCGTCGTCGACTTTGAAACTCTAGATATTTTTAGTTTACGATAAAATGTTAAATTTTAAAATTAAAAGGAAATTATGATGAAATAAAAAATAAATACTTTGGTTTAAATTAAAATTTTAAATTGAGAAGATAATCGAATAATCTAAATTAAAATAAGAATTTTTTTTTTTTACTAATAGGGATTATTAAAATAAAAAACATAAAATTGTTTCTATATTTTTGTTATCACAAGTAATTATTTTTTTTTAATTATCTCATTTTTTAAGTTTAGATTTCGAACTCATATCTTAATTATCAACTATAATATCAAAATCAAATATTAGTTTTGAATTATTAACATAATTGAATAAAAAATTTGGGAGTTTAGTTTAACCAATTTATAGAAAAAATTAGATTCAAATGGATTTGACGTTGAAGTGAATGATAAAATTTTCTTTTTTAATGATAAATTTTGGAAATTAAATCAAATATTATAAGTAAACAAATTTTAAACCAAATTAAATTTAGGTGAATTATAAACATCAATGGTAAAAGGGGAAATCAAATGTTTCTCCCATAGCTCTTTTAGATAGTATAGACATAAAAATGACATTGGCATGTGAATTGTGTGTAATCAAGACCATAAAATGAAAAATCTTGAATTAACGTATTATGTTCGCACCAAGAAGAAGAAAATGATCTATATTAACTTTGACAATATTTACAAATAAATATAGGTCATTCACAATTATATGAATGATTATACTGAAAACTCAATTGGATGAAAATTATTATTATTCTTTAACCAATTTCGTTGGAAGGATTTATGTTAACTTTGATGAGATTACAAGTTAAGATACATTAGTAGTTACATTCAAAACTTAATTTTTAAAATTTACGTCCCCTTTGATAACTATTTCACTTTTTTATTTTTTATTTTTAGAAGTTACGCCTATAAACGCTCATTTCACATCCAAATTTCTTGATTTGTTATCTACTTTTTACAATTGTTTTAAAAAACTAACTAAAATTTGAAAATTAAAAAAAGTAAGTTTTAAAAAACTTGTTTTTGTATTTGTGACTAAGAATTCAACGCTTTTACTCAAAAAAAGGTGAAAAACTATTATAGAAAGTCGAGAATAGTTGTTGAACGAGACAATATTTAAAATAAATTTAAATTAAGCTCACTCATATGTCGTGAATAACATCTTTATGACAAGGTGATAAGACAATTTCGCTTCCCACAAGATGTCTCATCATAGTGCAATATTGATCTCATACTACATGTCATAGACCTATGAACTGCATATTGGTTCGCATATTTGTCCAAAATTTTCCACTCAACAACTACTCTCAACTTTTTAATCTTTTTTTAGTAAAAAAGTTGAATTTTTTAGCTAAATTAAAAAAAAAAACTAAATAAAAAAACAAGTTGTTTAAAAACTATTTTTTAGTTTTTCAAATGTTGGTTTACTTTTTTAAAATAATTGTAAAAAGTATATTGCAAATCAAGAAATTTGTATTGATGTTAAAATTAAGGGGCAAATCTTTTGAATTGGTTAATGTGATGTTGATAAAAAGATTTAAAAATTAGTGTGAAAATTAAAAAATAAATTAAAAAATATTAAAAAAATCAATAATAATAAAGATATTAAAAAGTTAAATTAAAGATAGTTACAAATTATTTAATTTCTACAACGAAAATAAAATTACTCGATCTATATATCCAAAAAAAGTTAAAAATACTTGTACATTATTATATGTTAAATGAAATAAATATTTAAATATTTTTAAGGATAGTATATATATCACCCAATTAAGTAAAATCATAGAGAGATTTTCATTTCAATTTTAAAATGATTCAAAATATGAAAGAAGTTCAATTATAAGAGAACTGGGAAATACACGTAATTTAAAATGACTAATATAACTTATAGCCTATATGTATTAGAAAACTAATAGCCTCTCATTTAAATCTTTGTCTCTGCATTATAAATAATTATTTTTATTTTTATCCGAGTGATTTGATATACCTTAATTTCAAACTTTTAAAATTTATGATCTTTGCCCAAAAAAATCGTGATAATACTTTCTTATTTTAAAAAATTATTGGAGGACTTATCACTCTATTATTTTTAAACCTTAAACTACATTACTATTTTTTTCTATTTTATTTTAATGTGCTGATGTAGAGAGGTTGTTATGATTTAAAGTTTTTTTTTTAAAAAAAAAAAATTTATTTAATTATTTAAATTTGAGATTTTTTTTTAAAAGCCTTTTTTTATTTTAAAACTAAATTTGAAAGCAATAAAATCTATGGGGATGATAAATTTTTTTTGTTCTTTATTTTTTAATGACAGATTTTGGACCTTAAATTAAATATTAGAATCAATCAATTTTTTTTAAAGAAAAAATCAACCAAATTTTAAACCAATGGTAAATTATAAGCTATTTAATATGGATTTTTCAATGAATTAAATATAATTTCTTTTTTGGTCCACGTGAAATTTTTATTTCTAACAACGAATTCTGGATCTTAAACTAAATATTAGATTTAACCAAAATTTAAAATCAATTAATTATTCAAAAGTATCTTAAATTGGTCTGAGGGTTGAACAGTCGACCATTTTTCTTTTTTAAAATTGGTTGATGGTTGAACCCTCGACCATATTTTTTTATTATTTTTTTTTCTACCAACCTACAATATTTTCGTAAATATTTTCAAAACTATAATATTGTTCTAAATTACAATACTTTAATAAAAGATTCATTGGAAAGGAAAAACCCCTAAAATTGAGATTTGAGAATCGCAATGGCGTGGGCGTGAAAGGAAGAAAGAGCGGATGAAAATGGTGGGTCCGGTACTCCGTTGGCTCTGTTTCATCATCTTGGTCCGGAATCGGAATCTCCTGTGCGGCCCATTCTCAGCAGCCACCCCTGCACCTGAACTTGAAGAATCTACCCGACTCACCGACCACCACTCCATGGTATACTTTTTGGGTTTTGCTGCTAATCTTTGTAAAAGGCATTGATACCATATTATTATTATTATTATTATTTGTTGGGATTCATGAGTGAAGCAGTAAGCAGAATGTTGTGAGGATTGGGAGTCGTTCAAGTCATGGATGGGGGATCACGTGAAGAGGTACGAGAGCAGGAGAGAGATGTTGTATAGGTTTGAGAAGTGTAACAACCTCTCAATGATGGCTGCACCTACGGGTTGAATGCCTTTTCGGACTTCACCCATGCTCAGATTCTTTAGCCTGTTTCATCACCACATTCTTTCTTGTTCACAAATTTGAAAGAATGTTGGCTTTTGCATTTACGAAAAGAAAATTGTTGAAAGTTGTTCCTTGGGCATCAAGTAACTGAGCAACTGGCATGTGGATGTGGGTAGCCTTTATTCAACATTTGTTGAAGGTCTTCTCTTTTGGCAATTAAGTTCATTTGTGAATAATCTTGAAATCTTCAAACTTTAATAGTTGAGCTTTTTACAGAATTTTCATCTTTAATTTTGAAGAGATTGGAGAATATGAGAAGTCGCTTAGAAGTAGATAAAATGAGATGGTTCCTTGGATAATTAGAGGGTCAAAATGAAGGTTCAAGTTCAGAGAGAAGTTCATGTAATTAGATTTAGATTTTTGATGGAGATTAGATTAACCATAAACAATGGAAAAATGGAACCTTCGTCTCTTGAAATGAAATTAGTGAACACATGGGGGCAATTTTTTATTCATTTTGAAAGATTAAGGATATTTCTTAAACATTTTAAAGTTTTGAGAAATAGGTAGATCACACGAGTTACAACTTGTTCTTGTCGTAAAGAATGCCAATGTCAACCATATAGACGAGAGAATTAAGTGAGAGAGAGAGAGAAATACACGAAAGTAGTAACTCAATTCGGTGTAACCACACCTATATTTGAGAGACTATTAATCTGGATGAAAAGAGGTCTACTAGTTTACAAAAATAACCATGTCTTATTACCATTCAACTTAGAAAATTCTCCTTAGAGAATACCGATGTCGGAAACACTTAGGTCACATATGAGTTGCCAAACACAATGCAAGTATCATTCTCAAGTTCAGAACCTGTAGATAGTCTTTTTCGTTCAATTCCAGACCCAAACACCAGAGTTCTAAGCACACACTTTCTTCACTTTTTTCTTAAGGAGGCCATGAAGCAGGAATAAATACAGAAACAACCGAGATAAAAAAAAATTAATAAATAAATAAATAAATAAAATAATAAAAATGTTAACACCAACAACTACCATAACATTTTTTAAATGAAATCTATAGTTTTTGGGGCTTTTTTTTTTTATAATTTAGCCTTAATTTTTATATAAAATAAATTACTAACATCATCTGTGTTTTTTCTTCTTTGAGCTTCTAATTTTTTTCCAACTCTAAAAGTATTCATCATCTTCAATTTTGCTACTTCAGATATCTCCTCGTTTTCAACTTTTTTTCTGTTTTTGCAATTAAGAAAAAAAGGTTTTTGTTTTTAATTAAGAGAGGATTATCACATCATTAATATATATATATATATGTGTGTATATATATTTGTCGTTTATAATAATTGATACATCTTTTTAACCGTGTGAGCACAAATTTTTTTTAAAAATAATGTTTATATTTTGGTTTAGATTAAAGTTCGGAATTAGAAGATAGTCAACCAGCAAAATAAAAGGATTTCTTTTACTAATTATCACGAAATTTTTAAAAAGAATACTAAAAAATATTTTAGTTTATATAATACTTTATACATATTTCATGAATTTATATATTCTTCTATAGTATTTTTTAGACTTAATTAGTAATAGTTAATATTAAATAACTATTATTTTATCTCACCCAACTTCCAAAAATTTTAAAAATATTTTTTCATGATTTATTTAGAAAACAAAATTCCCTTTTTTAATTGTTAAATTTGTATAATCAAAATATCTTTTTAAACTTTTATGTAGCGAGAATATTTGAGTGCTAAAAAATCTCATACTCCAATTTACATATGATGCCCTCGCGAATTGAGAGTCCTAAGTAATACCTCACTATAGAATTTAATGAACATATTTAGCATTTGGATCTTTTTAATCTTACTTATTTGAAACAAGCCACTCCCACATATACCCCTCACCTTTCAAGTGCGCAGGTATGTCATTTACAATTAAGTTTAAAATGTCGATTTTGATGAAAATATCAAAATCTTAATTCTCCTCAAATTTCAATGAAAAAAAAAGTACTTTTGAGCTTATGGGTTTTAATTTTAAATTTTCAATTTCATCCAATTGTACTTTTAATTTAGATTAAAAAAAATGTTGCAAACTTTCCTACACAGTGCTACCTACAAATTTACTAAAAAGCTCATGAGATTTTTTTTTTTTTTTCCCTGGTGGAATATTCAAACCTAACTAAGGAAGTAGTTCTCTTCATTGTTAGACGTATTTTAACTTAAATTACGTATAATTAAAATATGAACTATGTATGTATATTAGTATTTTATGTGATCTATTTAATTAAAGGCCTAGATTTTCAATTGACTTAATGGATAAAATCCTATTCCTAGATTGTTTAGGGTATAATAGGAACCCTAATTAAAGTAGTATATAAAGAGACCTTAGAACTATGTCCCCGATATACTAAAACAATAAGCATTCAGTATTTCTTAAATCTCATCTAGAGAGAGATCCCATTAAGGCATTCAGAGTTTTGGTTGAAGAAAACAATAGTCATCTTGAAGTCATCATCAATTTCTCAATGGAGTCCAGTATGTTATTTATTCTTTTACAATTTGGCATGAATAATCATAGGGTTAATCTATTCAATATAGATTTAAAGTAATTATGTTAACATTCATTTCATAGTCTTGATCACAAGGTGACTTTTTTTTTTTTTTTTTTTTAACTCTCTTTGGCGTTGTTGTGGTGACCTTTGTTTTTTTTAACTTTCTTTAGCATTGTTGAGCCGAATTAATTTTGAGGATTTTAGAATTTGTTATTAGGGATTCGAATAACCAAAGGATTTCTAATTTTCAACTTCCTAATGTTCAATTTCTAAGATTTTCAACTTTTCAAAGTCAAACTAGAAAAAATAATAAATAAAAGTTAAAATATTATGAAGTTTATGACAAATTTAAAATAAGATTTAGACGTCTATTAAATTTTATAATTTTTTTAGTTATTATATTTATGATTTTTAACTCCATTATTTTAAGGGAAATTATCTCAATTATCTTAGATTCAATCATTTTTTTCTTTGTTATTGGTCTTCAGGAAGGGAAAAATATGCATTAAATAATTTGTCGATTTTGTTCTCTTTGTTCTCTTTGTTTTATATGAGCATGGATTTTCTTTTTCTTTTTCTTTTTCTTTTTCTTTTTTCTGGAATAAATCCCTACAATTTTATTCGTTTATTCTTTTATTAAATGAAATAATTCTACCATTAGTGAATAACACACAACATGTTGATTATTAATAGAAAAGAACAAAAATAAAACCACTTATAAATTTTTTAATTGTATACAATTAAATTTTCTTTGAAAATGTCTAATTGCATTATTTTTAGTCTAATCTACCACACACATATAAGAATTGGAATCCATAGACGTTTTTCAAATGTAATCTTGATAAAAAAAATCTACTTAAACTCATTCATTTATGACAATTTAGAAGTTTAATTGAAACATGTCTCAATTAATTATTCTTGTATATTATAACAAAATATTACATAAAATAATGAATAAATAATTTAGTTAGTGATTCTTATTGATTTAACCTCTATGAGAGAACCTTTGCCAATATCTTATAAATGCTTGTGGTCAGGGTAATGGAGCGATGGTCAAGACATCTTACTACAATGAGCCTTTTTAGGAATTTAAGGCAATGTAGGTGACATTTAATGATTTGTTTACAACTTTGTTGGAGAAAAAATCATGGAATAAGTTCATAGTTGGTTCTGCTAAAAACTGAACCGCCGGTTCTAGATTCTTCAAAAAAAAAAAAAAAAAAAAAAAAACTGGATTGAACCAGCTGGTTCAGTTCGATCCGACGATTTTTCCAGTTTGTTGCACAACCCTAATTTAATTTGAATGAAAAACAAAAAGAAAAGTGAAATTGTGTGAATGGGAAATTAATGGTAATTTGAATGCAAAGACTAAATTTCCAAAATTAACCAATTTCTTACTCCACCATTTCATCTCACACTAATCAAAATCATCATTAAATTGGTTACTTCTCCAACTTTTAAATTTCCATATCTTTAAAAACTCATGTGCAATACTTTTTCATTATATTATCATCCAACCTTTTTCTCTTTTTATGTTAAATGGTACAATCTCTAAGATATATATATTCTTTTGGGCATTTTTTTCTTTATGAGAATAATACATAGGGAGATTGGACAAATGTCTAAATTTAAAATGTAATTTTGAATAATATATAAACAAAGTTTCTATCATAAAATCTAATTATTTAAACAAACCAAATCAAAATTACAACAAAATATAAACATTGTGGATCTTGTGAAGCACAATGTTGAAAATTTGTGGGTCTTAGTTTAGAGAGGCTACAAGTGCCATAGTGATTTAGTGAAGGACACGAGGTCATCGTTTCGTATGTAATTTGTAGCAATTTCATAGTGTTTTCCCTCCTTTAAGCTCAAATTGATTAAAGTTTGTGTTATAGTTTTCTTCAAATACGAGGAATCTGTAAAAGTAAAGGTTTAAATGTTGAAAAGATTATTTATTAGATGAAATATATATATATATATATATATTCCTATTTTTTAGGGCATTTGACAAATATATAGAGACTCGGTGAGATATACCTTAAAAGCATAAGGTGAAAATAAATCATTGTAATGACCTTTTAAATTTATTTTTGAAACCTTAAGACTAAAATAATGGTATGTTTTGAAAACTCGGGACCAAAGACACATGTGATAATTAATTTTTATTTATTTTTTTTGACCTCCCAAGGTTTTCGTTTTTCGTCTCAAATCCTTAATTGATATTTTTATACTATTTCCTATTTTGATATTATCTAATCTTATTTCTGAGCATGTATTGTGTGTAATCAATGAAAATTAAAATTCCATACTAGTTTGGTTGATCTTCATCAATCGCCATAGCCATTGATCTCCACATAAATAACTTATTTTATAATATATATTAAACAGAGGCTTTTAAACTTGATTGGTTCATGATTATTTTGGTTGGTAGAATATAATTTGTATACTTATTGTCAATCATGCATATAAGTTGAATTAAATACAATCCATGCTTTTTCTTTTTATTTTCAGAAGATGAGGATGCTAAAAGATTTATTTACTTTTAATATTATTTCTTTCTCGTCCTTCAAAAGACAAAGACCTGTTAAAAGAAAAGTTGAATTTAGTGTATTCCTTTTTTTAAGAAAAGGATCCGCAAAACAACACAAATTTGCTATATATACAATTGAAAAAATAGATGACAATCACTCAGAACACAGATGTCACACAGAAAGCTTACACACGCATTATAAGAACGAGATATCAACAATCAAAGATTCAAAAAAGAATGCACAAAATTGGTAACTCAGTTCGATGATAACCACCTACCCCTGGACAGTATGCCCATAAAAAGTAATTCACTAATATTAAAAAGTCAAACAATTACAACGTAGTACTTCTCTATAATATAGCGACTACTACAGTGGCTCACGTAGAGTCTAACTTACAGATCACCTAAGCTCTCCTATATGCGAGAGTGTATTAATATTAGTGTTGAACACTTAAACTCTCCTCAATGTTTGGGACTTCCTCTCTATTGTTATTATCTTTTTAGTTTTTTTTCCTTTAGCGAATGACCTTCACTCATCTAACTTAAGTACGCCTTAAGTTGGAGGGCTTCTTCTCCCGTCATAACATATTAGGCTCTCCTAAGACTATGGCTTGCTTCTTGCACAAAAAAGTTCTATCAACAATTTGCACAACATAATAAAGAACCGAAAAAACAGCAGACTTTCGGCTTTACCGAAAAAACAAAACATTCAAGTATATTCAATAATCTCCACATCCATAGCAAAGCTCCATATTGCCATTAAATACGCATGCCCGAAAAGGAAAAACATCCTCAAAGGAAATTGGCGAGCCATAGGAAAGGAAAGAATTTATATAAAAAAAAAATCTATCGAATTTTTCCAAATAAAGAAACAAATAATCTACGGGAAAAACATCTTTTGAGACATATTCTGCGACAACCACAGCATGATCGAAATCAGCATTCGCAGAAATAACAAAACTCTAACAATAACTATAATAAGTTATTTTTAAAATATTATAAAGAAAAAAAAATTCCAAACTTATATGGTTGGTAGAAATTGGACAGTCATTCATTGAATCCTAAAATTTAAGGCCCCGAAACTTGCAAACATGTAGAAATTGAACCCTAAAACTTTAGGTTTCGGTGAATTTTCTTGACGGATGTGGTCAGCAAGTGAAAATCCTTTCTAGAGTTTCTCTTGTTTTGCAAGTGGATCCTTTGCCTCCTCCATTGCTCTTCTTCCTCCTTATGTACCCGTGGTGGAGGGCAGTTGAGGGAGTGAGGGGTGGTGAATCAACCGGAAAACCTACCTCCTCTTCAGCTGGATTGAGTGATGGAGGGGTGGAGACTAGCGCTACTTGGTGATTGCAACTATGTATAAGTATATCATACAATATTTTGAAAGATTAGATCTTAAATAGCATAAGTAGGAAACTTTTAGAAAACTAGTTGATAAAAAATTCTATTTACTCTTCCACTAATATGATTTCAATCTTTAGATGATACTAACACCAACAAAAAGAATGATGTCAGATGTCGGGACATTGCTATTTCTAACCTCATTCAAATGCCTTTTATTTTTAAAATTTAAACTTAGTAAATATAAGTTATCTAATTCCAATTCCAATATAAGTTATCTAATTCCAATTCCAATTCCAATTCTCTTAAGCATTAGGTTTTTTTTCAACTAATTCAATTGCAATTAAACTTAAGAGAATTTTCATGGGAATAGTTAAAAAAAGAATTAAGAAATTTTGTTTTTTTCAATCTTTATTTAAATATTACAACAAATCTATTGCAAATATTGGGTGAAACTTGAAAAAAAAAAAAAAACTAGAAAATTAAAATTTATCTTTTAAAATTAAAGTTGGGTATGAAAATTTGTGATTGGTGATGTAAAAATTGAGGCATTTGAATGAAGGACAAAATTGTATTTTCCTTATGTGGGGCCCTCCACTTGAAGTCTTTAAAAGTTGAGTATGAAAAGTTCTTACAAATGTGCATGAAATTTCAACAGCCAAAGAGCTTTGGGAGAAGCTTGAAAGCAATGTATCAAGCAAAGAGCATCTCAAATCAGTTGTACTCAAAGGAGCAATTTCACACATTACGAATGGTGGAAGGTACAAAAATCTCAGATCATGTGGGTATTCTCGATGGCATCGTTTGAGGTGATCAGAGTGAAAATAGGTGATGAAGATAAGACACTTGGACTCATCTTGTCACTTCCCCTTTCTTATGAACACATGAAGCCGATCTTGATGTACAAGAAGGAAACTTTAGATTTTGTTGAGGTTACCTACTAGTAAACTTTTGTTAGAGGAAAGAAGACTGAATAGTGAATGGCATACTTTACAAGAGGATTCAGTAATGGTAGCTAACAAGTGGAAGAAGAAGAAAAAGTTTGTACATAAAAAGGTTTGCTGGGAATGTGGATAGTCTGGACACATGTAAGAGGATTGTCCTAACAACGCATCTTCGTCAAAAAGCTCTGAGCCGAATACTAATGTTGTCTTCGTTATCACGGAAGATGACAATCTCTTCCATTGAAGCAAGGAAATATTCATCCTTGTGGTATATCCGCTTTACCATGATAGAGAATGTGATGTTAGAGGTTCCACAAGTTTGGACACGAGCATTGACTTGGTCGTTATGCAAGGTGTGTAGTGGAAGTTATGTTGATGGCCGAAAAACTTCCAGGTGAGCCAAGTACTTCCAGGTGAGCCAAGTATGTGGAAGTTGCACCATAAATATCAACAAGGTTTATCGGCATGTGACGAAAAAGAAAAATCTTGGGAGGTGATATTCCAAGTGGTCTACTTTTTATGGTGAAGTAGGTTATAGTTCTCTAATTTGAGGATTATGATTGTTGGTGAAGACAAGGGATGTTCCTAAAGTTATCTTGCCAAGGTGGAATTTGTTGGATTTGTTAGCAAAATATTAGAAGTGCAATTGTCCCACATTAAAAAGATTTAGGACATATAGTTACGGGCTTATCCTATAGTGAAAAGGTTTAGGAAAGTCATGAGCTGTCTAAACACTATAAAAGCAGCCTATGCCTTTGGTTTCAAGTCGTTCTAGTTAGAAACACTTTAAGCTTGGTCTACTAACTCTAAATAAATTTCTTTTGTATTCTCTAGTTTGAGAGTAGAAAAAAGGTGCAAGTAGTCAAAAGCAAAGTGTTATTGTAATTGGGATTGGGAGAGAGAACTCTTTTGTGCAATTGTAACAATTTTTCACATAGTGGATTTCTTTCTGGCAGGCCGTGGTTTTTCTCCAAGTTTGTAGTTTTCCACGTAAATTCGTGTGTTTCTAGTTTTATTGCTTTCTTTTTAATTTATCTGTTATTTTTCTGCTTATTACTGTGGTAGAAGTGAGATGTTTTTTTCCATCAAGTGGGATCAAGACTTTAGGTTCGAAGTTTCTTGAATTTCTGAATTTGCTAGGAATGAAGCAGATGTGTGACAAGCTTTATGATTCCAATAAAGTTTAGTGTAGAGAAATTTGATGGAAGAATGTACTTTGACTTATGGCAAGTACAAGTTAGGGATGTGTTAATACAAACTGGGGTTACACAAGTGCAAGTTAAGCAGTGATAGTGTTCTAGTGCAGTTCCGAAGTGATTCCAGCAGAGGTTCTAAAAAGAGAGTCTTCGAGCAGAACATAGGATGTTGGGAATGTAGATAGTCTAAGCACATGAAAAACAGAGCAAGTTCGTCAAAGGGCTCTAGATTTGATGCTGACAATGTCTTTCTCGTCAAAGGAGGCGGTGACTTCCTTTGAAGAAGACGGAATTCATTCTTATGGTATGCCCACTTTACCATGATAGAGGATATGATGTTAGCGATTCCACAAGTTTGCCCACATGCATTGACTTGGCGGTTATGCAAGGTGTGTGGTGGAAGTTATGTCGATGACTGGAGGACTTCCAGGTGAGCCAAGTAGGTGGAAGTTGCACCATAAATTTCAGCTGGCTTTATTAGCATGTGATGAAAAAAGAAAATCTTGGGAGGTGGTATTCCAAGTGGTTTACTCTTTATGGTGGAGTAGTTTATAGTTCTCTAAGTTGAGAATTATGATTGTCAGTGAAGACAATTGATGTTGTAGAAGCTGTGGATTCTTCAAATATCTTGCCAAGGTGGAATTTGTTGGGTTTTTTGGCAAAATATTAAAAGTGCATTTGTCTTGCATCAAAGAGATTTAGGAAAGTCATGGGCTTGTCGTACATTGAAATGGTTTAGGAAAGTCATGGGTTTGTCATACATTGAAAAGATTTAGGAAAGTCATGAGTTCTCTAAGCACTACAAAAGAAGTTCATGCATTTAGTTTCAAGTCATCCCAGTTAGAAATACTTGTGTTTCTAGTTTTATTGCTTTCTCTTTAATTTCTATGTAATTTTTCTGCTTATTCCGATAGTAAAAGAGGGAGGTTTTTCCCAACAAAAAGTATATCCCAACACTAGAGATAAGTGTCAAATAAGATTTTGATTAGAAATTCAAATGGTTTCAGAAATTGGGAGGAAACAAGCATGAATTTCAAAAACAAAAATGTTATCAAACGAGCCTAAACTTGAGATAAATTTTGGATCATTAATGTTGCTTGTCCCAATTTTTGAAAATAATGGAAGATGACATTCTACCATTATCAGCCCAAACAATATATTAACCATCCACAGTACCCTCACACACCACTATTGAGGGTTTAGAACACCAGTGCAAGTGAGAGAGCAAGAGGAATCCCAAGTGCAAAAGATTAAGAGTGTGAAGGAGTGAGGTAGTAAGAGAAAAAGAACCCTAATGTGTCAGAGCACTATAGTATTGGATTAGTAAACCGCAAGCGTAAAGAAGGAAGAAGGAGCAAAAGCACAAATACGAGGGAGGAAGAAAAAATCCTAACGTGTGAGAGCACTATCATCATATGACTTTAATTTCACACGAGGGTGATATGGATATTTAACATACCCTGACAAGGAAAGAAGATCATCCTTCATTATAATGAACTACGGAGTAAACAACATTAGGATTGCAAAATTAAGGTTACATGTACAAAAACGACCATATACTTCTCAAATAAACACAACCCAGAAAGCAGAAGTGTCACTTATCTCTCACTATTCCAAACCAATCATCCAAATAACAAGTTTAACAACTGAAACCCCTAAAAAGAGGAAAAAGGACAAAAGAAACAGAAAAAGTACAAAAGAAAGCAACAGCTTTTCACATCTATTTCTTTCCCATCAAAAAAAGAAGTGTTTGATTTACATCTTCTTCACACATCTTCTGCTATACTTCTGATTCATTTAAGTCAAAAGTTACAAGTCAAAAAAACAGTGCCAAACCCACCTCTCTATTCACATCAAACTTCAAAATCCAACCATCCATTTCCTCTCCCTTTTTTTCTCAAAGCTTCCTCCCCATAGCCATGGCTGGAGACCAAAAGTCTGCAACTGTACAATCAGCCAAATGCAAGCTACAGTCCACTGGAATCAAACACAACCCCCTGCTTTTCAGATCCCCCTCTATTTCCCCATTTTCTCTTCCCTTCAGAAACATAAAGAAAATTATAAAAAAAAATGGGTTTTCATTTTTATAAAATAACAAATAAAAATAATGATAAAGCTTCTTCTTTTTAGTCAGAAAGTGCTTACACTTGTTGATTGAGAAGAAAGCAGCTGACTTTTTTGCAAGTAAGGACTGCACAAGACTTGAACTTGTTCATGTAGAAATTTGATGTAACCCATTGCTTCATGTAGTACTGATGCTGTATCTGTCTGTTTTTTGCATCCATCAACATTAAAAAAAATATATTCATATTAAATTCTCAAAAAATTGAAGAATCAAATTAAATGTTCTTGTTTATTGTAACCTTGCCAAAGGGTGAAACCAATTGTTGTAGTGCTGTGATTCTTTCCCCTAATTTCTCCTTCCTCTAAAAAAAAAAAAAAAAAAAAAACAAACAAACAAACAAAACCCATTTCAGAAACAGAGTAAAAGAAAAAGAAGAACATGAAAGTTATGGTAAAAATTGACCTTTGCATGTCCAGCAGAACAGGTAGCATCAGGTTTGGTCTTTTTCGAAGCTTTCTGATTCAGTAAAGGAGCTTCTTTAATGACGGACATTTCTGGGTTTGATCCATTTCTCCTTTTCAATTTCTACAAAAACCAACAGTTTAACTTTAAAAAGGTCATAAAAGAAAGAAACAGGAAAAACCAAGGAAAGGAATTAAAAGGTTAAAATTTTTGTGTTTACAGAATCAGATTTGAGGCCATTCCCAGAAGAAGTTGAAGAGGAATCACTGCATGCGTGGCCTGATCTTTGATGCGATTTAAAACCCAGCTGCGGATGTTCTTCGTCTTCTTCTTTGCTGCCGAAACAGAGCATCTTGGGTGGGTTATCAATAGCGAAAGGAGAAGAAGCAGAGGAAACAGAGTAATCAAAGATTTGATGATGAAGATGATGATTTTTATCAATATCATCATTATCATCATCATCATGTTGTGAGGAAAACAGAAGCTGAGAGAAACTGGTAGCTGTTGTTGGTCCGGGGTGGTCCCTAGTAAAGGACTGTTTTTCCGCCATTAATGAAAATCTTTTGCTTTAAAAACAGAGACTGAAACGGAGTAGCGGCGTTTAAAAAGTGGGAAGAAGATCAGTGGGAGAAAGAAACGGAAGGTTTTTGTTTATTTTTTGGTCTCTTTCTCTGTCTGGTTTTGTGTAAGTGTGTGTGTGAGTGAGAAGCAGGGGATTATTGTGGTTTTCGGTTACAAATGAATGAGGAAATGGGTTTTTTTTTTTTTTTTTTTTTTCTTTTTTCCTTTTTTTGGGGGAGAGTTCCGAGGCTTTGGTTTTGGTTTTTATGGGTTTTCGGAGGTTTCTTTGGTCAAATGTTTCGGACCCGAGAAGACCGTGGGTTTCGATGTCCGAAGCAGAGGCAGAGGAAGCCATTTCCATTGCCATTGCCACCGTACTCTGTTTCGGAGATGCAACTACTCCCCCTTCCACCCCTTTATTATCCCATAATTAAAGTTCCCTCAATTTAATTTATTAAGTTTATAATATAAGATATAAAATTGATATTTTTTTAGCAGTGGATCTACAAACTCTCTGAACCAAATAATAAGTCGAGTTCACAACTTCAAGCTCTCCAATTTCATATTTTTAAGCTCATTGGCTCTAATACTCCTTTGAAAACTATTTGGTTTAAGATTTTATAAATGATGTTTATGAATAAAGAATGCTCGATAATGACATGTGAGGTAATAAATCATTGTTGTCTTTAGTTGTGCATGTAAATATTATAAAATTTTGAAGATAATAAATTATATTTATATTTATTTTATGAAATTAATCATGGTAACCCCATATAATTTTAACAGATTAATTTAGAAAAAAAAAAAAAAAAAAAAAAAAAAAA
>QLSR01000454.1:819828-837874 GCA_031780015.1 Citrullus colocynthis | reverse complement strand
TTTTTTTTTTTTTTTTTTTTGAGATTTTTCACATATGATCGAAAAATGTTTGGGATATTTTATAAGAAGGTGATATTTTTATGGATTGAGACATTAATTGTTGTTTAATGTTATAATATTCAAGTTGAATTGAAACATCAAATTTGATGGTGTTTCTAAAGAGTTTTGAATTCCAGCGAAAACGTATAATCGCTTTCTTTGATTTCTTGAAACAATTATAAATATAAAAATAACAAAAACGAGTTAAGAATCATACTGTTGCCGATACGTGATTACAATGAAATTTCCTCTTGAATCTTGTTGTCTCCTTCTTGGATTCTTATTATTCCACGAGATATGATCCGACTTGTAAGAACTGCTTCTTGAAAGAATAGAGGGAATAAGAAGAAAGAATTTTCTTAGAACTTTTTCAAGAAAATTGAGAGAATTTTATGGAGGGAGAGTTTTAGAGTAGTCGTAAAGATCATTCTTAAAGAGAGTGTGTGTTATATAAGGGTCCATAAGGTCGTGCTATTTATAAAACTCTATGCATTATTCCTTATCCTATTTGGACAAATCATTTTGTAGAGATTTTCAATTAAGTATTTAATAATATCCTACATCAATAAATATCTACTCAAATAATATCGCGGATTAAATGGTTTAAAATATTTATCTCGATATTTAATTCTTCCTCCTATTATTTAATTTAATCTTATTTAAATTAAATAATTTAATTATATGGATCTCATTCAAATAATTTAATTATTTGAACCATATTCAAATAAATTAATTCTCCATATTATATAGTTTTTATTTGAATCGCATTCAAATAAACTTAATAATAAATCATATATTAATCGTATCCAATACAATTAATATTTTCCCTCAAAATTTGAACACTTTAAATTTTCTTTCAATCATAATTTGTAACAGCTTGAAATTTCAGGTAATTATATCCTCCTTTCCTCTTTATTGCGCATCGTTCTTTCAATAAGGCATTTAGAGGAATTAGAAAGATGAAATAATAATAATAATAAATAAATAAATATAATAATAACAATAATAAATAAATAAATAAATAAATAAATAGGTGGAAGGAAGCATTAAGGGAGATTTGGGTTTACTTGGTCATTAAAAGAAAAATGGAATTAGTTTTGGAAAGATTTTACTGGTGGGTTATTTAATGACCTTGGGTTGCATGCTAGGTAAAACAAAAAAAAATGGGAAGAAGGAAAAGTCAAATCTCTCTCTCTCTCTCCCTCCTCGTGAGTCCACCATCCTCCACCACTATCACAGCCGCCATATCACATTGCCGCAATGTAGGGAAGTCGCAGCTTTGCACAATCAGTTTCGCTCAGTCTCGCTATCTCGCTCTCGCTATCGCAGGTAAAGGACTTACTACCGGGTCTAGTGACGCCTAATGTCCAGTTATGTCACGGATTATTATTGTGTCGCTGTATGACTATTGCCCTGGTTGATTGTTGCCTAAACTGTTTCGGTTATGCCAAGTCATGTAACTTGAATGCAATGTGGTTATGCTTACATGCCTGTGATATTCTGATTCTCTGCGACGAACTAGTTATGCCATGACATGTTACTGCAGGTTATCCTATTTGTCGTGCCCTATATCCTTAAACGTACTATGCCTACAACAAGTGTCCCTCGAGATCACCACCTATGTTTATGTTTACAAATGTGATCACTGCGTACTCTCAGGTCGCTTCCTATATTTATGCCTATGTCGGATACACGGCGCACACGACAAAAGGATAACTACTCACCCTTTCCTATGTCTTTTTTTTCCTCCAAGTAAGGGACGGGGTAGCCAGGCGTATGATCGAGGAAATCCGTGACCGTGCCATGGGATCGTCGTCGTCGCTTCCACACCTTAACCTAGGGTATAAAGTATTGAACATGTAGGGTAGCAACATTCGTTTATTCATTTGACCATTTGTTTATTTGTTTTTGTACTTTAATGTTCAATTTGTTCTACTTGAGGTTTTGCCTAACTGTTTAGGGGTACCCCGCTAAAGCATTTTGATTTCTCTATGTTTGATTTAATGAATTATCAAAATTTAAGTTGTTTTACAAATTTGGCAGAGTTTAATTAAAGCATGTAATGTTGAGTCTCTTAAGTTCCCACGTATTTATAAAATGGTCATGCATAGCGACCTTATGAACCTACAGATTATAAGCTCTAATAATCCAAGATTAACTAATTAAACTTATTAATTAAATTAACCTTCATTCATTAACTACAAGGTCAACCATTATAGACCCATAATCGAACTCTTATGCACTATAGGGCAAGTTGTGTCCATGGATATAATTTGTATAAACAAGTCGATTCTTCACGAGTTCATAATTACAACTAGGTCAAAATGTTCGTTTCACCCCTGTAATCACATCTTTTCCTTAAGTCGTACTGATTTCTCTAATGAACAATTTGTTTATGGTCCAACCAAAAACTAAGCCCCTCTTGAGCCAGTGAGAGGGCGAGATCTTTTTGTTCAAGACCCGAAATTAGCACTTAAGGGAACTATTCATCTTCTTACGCTATATGGGAAGGGGTGAATTCCATCTTGTGAATTTATGTTCCCAGCTCCCCATTTAGTCAAGTCCCGAAGATGGTAAGTTGATTGAGTTGTCAACTTGGGTCACTTTCACTCATACAAACTCAAATGACTAACCTCATAGATAAGAGTTCATAAATCACTCAGGATTATGATCGAGTCATACATGATCATCCTATGAAAGATTAGTCTCATCAATGAACGAATTTACAAAGAGAGATTAAATATTTCTCAGTCTAGTCTTACACAAAGTCTTTGTATAAGATACCCCCACTAACATGTCTCCACATGAACAGTTTGGATCAAATCATTTGTAACTATTACAAAGTGAGTCGTATTCATAGTTTCACTAGGATAAAGTGACCAACTTTATCTATATGCAATAGATATTTAAGTTATTTCTTGAACATGATCCACCTCGTATGTCAATTACATATTGTTCAAGACTACATATAATAATCTTGG
Source organism: Citrullus colocynthis (assembly GCA_031780015.1). NCBI lineage: Eukaryota > Viridiplantae > Streptophyta > Magnoliopsida > Cucurbitales > Cucurbitaceae > Citrullus > Citrullus colocynthis. The sequence goes on along the minus strand of QLSR01000454.1, from coordinate 834,854 downwards.
ATTTTTGAATTTAATATTGCATATTTAATAATTAAATTAATTAACCAATCAATTACAAGACTTTAGGGCACAAATTCCAACAATTTCATTTACAAATTTAAATTTGTAAGTTCTTCCATTCGAATGAGTTATATTTGATTTTGGTCAAGTAATAATTCAATTTTGACAAATAGTTCAATTTCTGTTTATTTGATTTTACTTTTTAATTTGGAGAGTTACTAAGTTGTTAGCCTATAAATATCATTATCAGCTTGTTTATTTCATTTGGAGCTTTTCAATCCAATTTGAAGTGTTATCTCATTTCTTTATTTCTTTTGATCTTGAGTTGAGTTGAGAGCAAATATCCAATAGTTCTACCATATCCGAGTAGTTTGAGGTTGTTCTACAAGAATTAGTCATTGCATAATCATGAGACGACCGATGTAGTATGCAGCCCATGCAAAGCAAATAATTGCCTTTAGGACAGTGCATACCCAAAGTGTGCCTCGACTATCTACTTTTGGTTATTTTAGCTTATAGCCTTTGTTATTTTTCTTGCTTACTTTTGAAAATTGTTGTTGTGTACAGTGTCTATATGTTTACATTATTTATATTCAGTTGAATTGTAATCCATTTGTTGGTATTAGTCGGTTCTTTGTACCTTGTATTCTCCTAACAAAATGGAAAATGGAAACTGGTTGATTTTTTAAAACATGGTTTTTTTTCACTCTTTGTTGGGTCATCAAGGCTTTTTTCGTTTTATCATCTTTTTATTTTCAATGCACTTTCTCTCTCTAGATCTAGTTCTAGTTCATTCTTTTGCTCTGGTCATAGTTCTAGCTCACTTTCCATTCATTGTCATTGTTGCCTTTGTTAGAATCAAATATAGGAAAATGAACGTTGTCGTTATCGGAGATGAAATATGGAATAAGGGATCTAAAGAAAGAAGACGAGAAGTAGAAGGGATGGAGAGAGGTTTGGAGGGAGGAATGAAGGAAAAAAAAAATATCAAAATACGTTTGGAAAGAGTTAAAAAACCTTATTTTGAAAAATTGGATCAAATAACATTTTGGCCACTGTTTAAGTCAATCTATCAAACAATCATTTTTTGGGTTTTTTTTTATTTGGTTCAATAGTTTGGTAACTACTTGGATTAAATTTTAGGAAAAATATTATTTTACACCCCTCAACTTTGAGGTTATATCAATATAAATAGTAAACCAATCATTATGTCAATTTAAATATTAAACTTTTCGTAAGTGTTTCAATTTACATAATCCTTCAAATTTAGTTCTAAAAGTCTTGTGTGAGACATAATTATTTCAATTAAATTCTTTAATTGTGACAAGTGAATCAATATAAACTCTATTAAAGTTGCCTATGAAAATCGTTGATCCATAACTTCACACATATATGTAGATTTCTTCAAATGTTGTCTTAACAAAATGGATGATTAGATTGATGCATATATGAGTTTCAAAGGTAATTTTAACTAAGAGTCCAAATTGATTTTCTTATGAAAGTTTAGAGATTTAATTGATAAAATTATATGTGTTTGTTAAATGATATAATATTAAACTTGTCTTCATCCATTAGTTTCAGAGTCAATTAGCAATTGAATATTAAATTAATTTTCTTAAAAAAATTTAAGAATTTAATTGATAAAATTATAAATCTCGTACGATATTTATCCAAACGAAATGTAATAGATTATATAAATGGATACATTAATAAAAATTCAAAATTTAAATTAATATGATATTATCCTTTCAAATTTTGACTGATGCAACCTCTCGTTTAGGTTACAAATTAATATTTTTCCATCCTAAAATTTATATATGTGAGTCCATTTATTCGTTAATTTTGTTCAATGGCTAGCATGATTGTATTGTAAGTATGAGAGGAGAACTTGGTGGGCACTTGTGAAGTTCTTAGTGTGGGAAAATGTGAACGAATCCACGTCTTATTGGAATCACATGGGTTAAGAGTGGTTAATTTTTCACGGTTAAAATAGTTCTTTTTTTGTCTGTACTTTCAACTTTACTCTATTAAAATACAGTAACTTTTAAATGTTGAGTTTTAATGTTTGTCTTTTCAATAAACCATAAAATTAATCATTACATTAGTTTATGATTGATTCTTTTAGGGAAAAAAATCTTTTATTAGTATTTCTCTTATAAATTGTATTACAACGCCATTAAGAAGTATTGCTACGCTCTGGCTTTTGAAGTTGTAGCGCAACGACACTCAAGGCAAGTGTTGCAATGCTTACGCCACTATGTCGTAGCGTAGCGCACAACATCGCAATGTTGTGCTCTACACTAAAACACAAAATGCAATTTCTGCTCTATTTTTTGTCCATTTTCGATATTCTTCCTCAGCAACTCTTACCCTTCGAACGACACGAACTTACAAACTCGATAGCAGATAAAAATCCTATAACAACGGGCCCTTACACATTTTAATCACATCAAAATAGTAAATCTAAGGTGCCAAAATCAAAAATATCTATTTTGCAATGCAGAATAAACACCCACCCTTTCTCCAAATTTTGTTTTCAAAAATGAAATTTAAAGCACAACCTGGCTCTAATACCGATTGAAGGATTCAAATTTCCAGCGCAAGCGAATGACCGCCATGTGCCATTAAATTTGTTTTGGAAAACATAAATTATAGAGAACATGCAACTTGAATAAACAACAAAATAATTAGCATGCTATGGAGAAGGTTAACAGGAATAGAAGTTTCCTACCTTCGGAAACGCACCAAGTCACGAACTAATGATCAACATCACCAACAAAAATATAGGACTCCCTTGTTTGTGGTCCTAAACATTGTCTGTATACATGGTCAGTTTTAAATTGTGGACTACAACTAGATTGGACATTGTGACCAATCCAATCTTCATTTCTATCATCCCAGGTTACATGGCTCAATATTCTCAGCTAGTGAAGACATGGTTGGAATATTATGTGTTGGAATGTTGGAAAGGTTTGAGTCGTTGGATTGCACTGTTGATACATATTATCTGTGTCTACTCTATGCCCTTCATGAGCTATGACCAATACAAACAATGGCATCCGGGATGCATCACTCCCTTCTGGACAAAAAAAAAAGCTAAGGTATTCATTATCCACTATGTTAATTGGGGGAATTGAGACTAATAGATTGTAACAACATTTGATGTGTATATCTAACATATTAGGATTGATGTTCAGTCGTTGATGCAGAATATTTACTAATTCACTACAAGTTATATCATTTCTGACCTTCAAACATTTCATATGACCTCCAACATAATTGCATCCGGACTAGTCTCATTCTCCACCAAATCGTATAAAGATGTGAAGTAGCGTTATTGACCTGCGAACACCAAAATTGACGATTAGTTTCGAATTTCTATTAAAGTAAGCAATCGCCCAGCAAGCCATAGGCAATTGTCCAGTTAGTTGTAGGCGACCACCCAGTAAGCCATATGCGATCGCTCAACAAGCTATAAACGATCGCCCAACAAGTTACAAGCGATTGCTTATATGAATATAAGTGATCGTTTACTTGTATATAACTGATCGTTTATATAAAACTAAACGATATAGGAAGAAAAACATTTACATTTTCTGCGTTTCTGGTTCTAACGAACGATGTTGATCTGTACCAAAAGACAAAATGAATTGAACGAAGATGATAGCGATGAACATTGAGAATGTTGGACTAAAACTCTCATAAAACAATGGAGAGAAGAAGTTTAGGAGTTCGACCGGAAATGAAGAAGTGAGAGTGACCTTTAGTTATTGATATTTAAGCCACGTTTAATGTTGTCAGTTGAATGTTGGTAGAATGTTGGTGTAGAAGTGTGTTGCATTCAATACAATCCATCGCAAAAGAAGTCATTGAAGTTGAGAGTTTTTTGGTTTAAAAAAAAGGTTTTAAATTTAAGAGTACATTTAAAATTTCACAGGCAAAAAAGTCACATGTGATAAAATTTATAGAAATAAGTTGTCCATAGAAATTGTTTTGATTTTTGAGTTATTTTATGAAACTCTCAATAATTCAGTATGTTTGTTTCTATTTGGTCTTGCAATGAAATGATGTCATTGTCAAAATAGAAACGAGCATACCGAGAAACTAAGGTAAGTTGAGGGATAAGATTAGTGTCATAGTCAAGAAGAAAAGAGGAGAAAAAACGCTACAAAACAAAGAAGATTCCGATCACCTTAGGAAGTGCTTTTGGGTTTGGCCCCCACACGATAAGCTTCAAACTCCTCGATCTCTTCATTTACGGACACTCGTCGTTCGTTGTATCAATGCGACGGCGATCTTCCTTTGCTGCTTCAATCGGTTGCTCCAATTTGCCAACCGCGCTCTTTTAGGTATTCCACTCTGTTCCCTTATTCTTATTTGATTTCGAGAAATTTTTTTGTTCACCATTTCTTCATTCCATTCGTTTGTTTAATAAATTTCCAATCTGCGCGAGAACTAGCAATAGATTTTTCCTTTTTATGTTGATTTGAATGTTATCATTCGATGTGATCCATGTTGGCTTGTCATAGATGAAGAGGATTCACATTTCACGTTCTTCAATGAATTGAAAGAAATGTGGGCAGAATTTTTGCATGGGGGGTTGGGAAATTAGTGTCTACAAAATAAAGAATTTAATGCTCCTTGTTATATGGTTTTGTGTTTCTAGGTTTTTTCTTTCTTTCTATCTTTTTTTAATTCGAATTTCTAACTTTTATGGGCCTGTTGAGTTATGTTCAGTTTTGAGGAAGTTTTGATTTCTTTGAAAGATTATGTAATTGCTTTTTCTAATGGTGTCCCTTCTGGTTATGATGTCCATCAATTCGATAATTGTTTTGGGATTTTTTTTTTTTTCTTTTTTCTTTTCATTGGGGTTGCTATCATGAAGAAAACGACTTTTGAAAGTTTACATTTTCCATTTTATGTTTAGCCATTTTGGTGAAAAGGAATAAGAAGATTTTCAGTACAGTATGATGTTAGGATTTTGAAAATGTTTTGGATTGAATTCTATTCTTTGTTTACTGCTGGTAAAAAATGAAAACCTTCTTTTCTTTAAGATTTTAGTACTACCCCAGGATGTCGATGGCTCTTATTCTAGTACACGGATTTTATGAATGTAATCTTAAAATTTGTGTTAATCTAAATGTAGATTTCTTAATACATCCAATTGTTTGGTTCTTTATGATTAATGTCGTGAAAGAGTTGTTGTTAGCATTGTTCTTAGAGTATTACCTTCTGGAGGTAGCTTCTGAGATCAAACTGGAAAGAGACTCTTAATTCTGTTGTAGCAAAAGTTGTGAAAAGATTTAGTGTTGCATATAGAACTAAGTTCTCAACGTCCTTGGATTGGGATTCTTTTACTTGCAGCACCCCAAACACATCACGTATACATTTTTTCGGTATCTTTATGATGTCCTCTATCTTTCACTGTAATGATGCTGCACAAATGCAACAATGTCTATACTGTTAGATATTTGTGATACTTGTATTCAAATATGTGATAGTTCATTATAAAAATGTGTTAGCTTCATGGTTTCAACTTTCAAGGAGTGCAGAGGATATCCATCCAATCGTCGGCGTATCCGTCATGAGAGATGTGTTGCATCTACTAAAATATATATAACATATATGTTCTGACAGGTGGAGTCAACCGGTTGTGTATTATCAAGCTAGTGAAGTTGACTTTAAATTTGCTTATTTGATTGTTGATACTTCTAATATGTCATACCGGACAGCGTGAGGAGGAGAAAATGAACTATAATTCAATGAAATTCTAGGAAATCGGTGATTCATGTTGTAGCTTGTGTTAGCATTTTGGTGGCAAGGGCTTTGGATGCTCAGAGATACTTTCCAGGGTCCTATTTCAAAGATCCTAAGGTTAAATAAGTCTATAATTTAAAACTCTTATTGTCTTTTAGAACTGGTCTTGCGGTAGGCAAAGCCTCTCCATGGATTAGTTAAATCTCAGTTTTCAAAAGAAGAGAACAAAAGGCAAAATCTATTTTTCAGTTTAGCTTAGTATTTGATGTCCTTGTATTGTTTTTATTGGTTTTACAGTACCATCTTCTTCTTTCTAATTGTCTCATTTATTTTTAACTTTGAGAATACTTCAATGTCTCAAGTTATCTATCTTCCTTGCCCTACTGATACTGGTTAGGATAGTGTCTGTTTAAGGGGACCTAGTAAAAAATTGGCTGAGAGTTGATACTGCATAGTGCAACTTAGTTGAATGGCGATCGTTGACTTTATCAAAAGAGTGCAATCAAGCCCGAAATTGGGACTCGTTGATTGCACTCGTTGACTAGACAATACTCTCAAGTGGAATACACGTCGGTTTTGGAGATCACAGCGGATCTGAATTCCTCTACCCTGCAATACGCGTTGGTTTTGGAAAATTCTTGGAAGAGACTAACAGATGTTCTGTCCATTTTACTAGGGGAGAGCCTATTTTGTTCAAAAGCTGTAGAATTCTTGTAGGAAATTTTAAGTTTCTTGACATTCTCATCATGGTTTGATTGGTTGATTGATTTCAGGATCCATACTTGAACAATGTCTTTGAACGTTCATGAGGAATCTAATCTTGAATGTTACTGTGGAGTGCCTGCCAAACTAAGAATGTCTCAGACAGAAAAAAATCCATTCAGGCTATTCTACAACTGTCCAAAGGAGATATCTCAAGTAAGCATATAAATCCTCTAAGCATATAAATCCTCTATCCTCATCCAACTTAAAGAACTACTACAAGTTGATATACTCTGATTTTTGTTCTGGACACTGCCAGCAATGTGGTTTCTTTCATTGGGCTGATGAACCTGAACCATTTGATGATAGACACGCTAACGAACTAGACTTGATCCGCAACGTGTGCATTCGTCTAACAGAAATATTTGAGGAAATCGAAGGGGAGCACGAGGATGAGAAAGCAGAGTGGGAAAGGGAAAAGGCTGAGCTAACATTAGAACTATCAGCTCTGCAGACTCAGCTTGATGATATTCATAATAGAATAAGGATGACGAATGAATCCTTTTCAATGCCTCCTTTTGATTCACTTTCCATCAGGGACGACGAGGATGAGGATGATGATGCATTAGTTATATATAATTTGTAAATAAATTATTGTAAATTATATCGAGTGAAGTGAGGGATGATGTAAAAAATATTTAAGCTATCTATTTTCGGTACGTGTTTAAGCTTTTATTTAGAAGTTATGGTTTTTCCATTAATTTTCTTCCTAGTTTGAGGGATGGATGACTCCCCAGAAAATGCTAAAATTTGAAAGCTAAGAGTCTTGACTCTTGATTGATTATTAAGATTTCACACTATTTTGTTGCTTGCTTTTGAAGAAAAATGAGAACATGAAAAAATGCCATTTAGATTGGCCTGTTTTCTTTTTCCCACTTAATAGTCAATTTTACCTAACCTATGATCAAGGCTATGATTAAGGGTGAATTAGGGAGGATTCCTTTGTGGGTTAAAATAGATATCAAATTGACTTTGAATTTTTTTTTTTTTTTTTTTTAAATGACATTGAATTTGGCTTTTTGAAAGACTAATTCAACTAACTGATTCAGTTCAACAAAATCAACTACTAAAATCAACCAACTTTGTATTGTTCAAAGGGAATCAATTTGATTTGGTTAGATTTGCTGGTTATTTTCAAACTTTTCAATTTTCAAACATCAAAATTGGAATTCAATCAGAAAGCAGAGTTGCGTAATTGTTCTTAACAAGAAAATCAAAATAGCTAAAATCACTTTTCACATGTTAAAATCACAAATGTACTCAATCATTCAAAATCAACTTATTCATATACTTTTTTTTCTTTTTTTTCTTTCATGTTTTTGTTAAGTTTTAAATTTTAATAACTTTAATTCATTTTCTTTTATTTCTTTTAAGTTAAATTAAAAAGAAGGAGAAAAGAAAACTCTAACTTTCCCGATTTCATTATTCATTATTCATTATTAGTATATATTATAATTAATTGATTTTTATATATAAATAACAATTAAATAATTTTTTTAAAGAAAATAATTGCATCGGCGAGGCACCATGAAAAGACCGACTATAACGAGGCGGGGTCGGTTTTTCAAAAAACCGACTCCACCCAACCAATCTACACCCACTAATTTTCATAGTTTTAGAATAAGGTTAAGGGTAATAAAGCAATTTTTATAAGAATAGAGGTGTTTCGAAACGAATACAAAAGTTGGAGTATTTTTTTTATAATTTAGACAAAAACAAACAGTTTTGAACAAGGTGTTTGAAAATATGTAGTTTCTGCCTACACTATTAAGAGGGTGGAATGTGACCACAAATTACAGAACAGAGTTGTGCAAAAAGTTGGAACAGAGCTACTCTGCCAAAAGCCTTTATGATTGAGCTTTTGAGTGAAGCAATCAGTAGAACTATTAACTGACTAAGCTTTGCACAATGAAAGCTTTTGTGTTTTTGGCAACTTGCAAACTAAAGGGTCACGATCCCTGTGGTTTAGGCGTTGGATAATGCTAATGGTGTATTTGATCTAGCGTTAAAAAGACTGAAGAAAAATGTAAAAAGTTAGTTTGATGATATAATATTAAATTTATCTTTACCCTTCGGTTTAAAATTTTGGGTCAATTCGTTATTTGACAAGGTATCAGAGCAAGTGGTCTAGGATGTTCACTATTTCGATAAAGCAAGAGGCTATTGTTGAGTAATTCAATTCAATTTCTCCTTTTGTGTACCAAAGAAAATAGATGATTAGTTGATCGAGATCTTTGGAAGCTGAAATTTTAGAAATAGAGGTGAGTTTTTGTGGTCCATCGTAGTCAGAGCTCTAATTTGGAACCTTTGACTCGAAATACCCAATTTATAGCTTCTTGATGGTGCCACTAATAGCTTGTCCATTCAAATAATAAGAAATTGCTCATAAAGCTAAAGCTATTTTCTTTGGGAATTTTATAGATGATTGATAATAGAATGTCTGGGAATAAAAGATGATCGTGTTTGGTTGTGCGTAGAAAATACTATCATAATTTTATAAAACAAAGTTATGTTTGTATTTAGTTTATGAAATTAAGTATGATAATCTTATATAAATTTAATAGATTAATTAATTAAACGATGCATATCATTCGATATATTAATAAGAAAGAAATAATTAAAAATCCATCACGATTTTAATTATAAATATATATTTGAAATGGAGTAATTTATCATTAAAATTAACCAATTAATATATTTAATGAATGCCATATTAATTATAATTTAATACTTAATCATTTTTAATTAATTAAGTTTAATATTAGTAATTCTATTTTTAATTAAATAATAAAAGAAAATATATTTTAATAAACAATATATTATATAAAAAAGTGAAAAATGAGATCAAAATATAATATGGTAATAAAGATTATAAATAAAGAATTCTGATTCTTTTTATAAATATGATATGTTAATAATGAATAATGACGAAACTGTTAAAAATATTTACAAATAATAGCAAAAGACCACAGTTTATCTACGATAGACTGCAATAGATCGCTATAAATTATTATTTGTGTCTATCATGACACAGATAAACATAGATAGTAGTTTTTGTGTGATAAACTATGAAATTTTACTATATTTGTAAATATTTTGGTTTATTTCTCTATATTTTAAAACAACCCTAAAAATAATCACAATAAATAATGGGACGTTTTCAAATATAGCAAAATGAGCCAAACTATTTATAAATATTTAGTTATTAACTAAAATTAATTATATTAATAAACTAATAATAATTTATTAATTAACCGGGTGTTATTTTTACTCTTCATATCTCAAGTATAAAAATTTCACGCGTATGGAAGATATTAGAAAACCCATGTTAGATGGGTTTTAAAGTTCCGTGAACAATAATATCATAGGTTTTAAAAAGTGAAATTTTGTGAAACAAACAAAGATATTAAATTCTATTTGAAATCTCATGACAAAAACTGTGAAATAAACGGACCTAAAAGTCGAAGGTTTCATCCTCATCCCTCACATTGTTTTACTTATTAAAAAAAAAAAAAAAAAACTATTTTAACAACCACACACTAAATTCAAATTTGTGATTTGCATTTGTTCCATAGAAATGTGGGTATAGGTTGAGAATTTGCTTGAGATTTTTCTTTCCAACTGAGATTCCTTTTAGAGATTAGGGCATGCAATTATTCAAATTAACATGATTTTCAAATAGACAGTAGAATGGAGATGAATGAGCCTGTTTGAATTGATTTGAAAAAAAATAGTTTTTAGAAAACTCATTTTTATTTAAACTCTTTTGATAAAAATTGTTTAAAATACATTTCAAAATTTATTTTGATTGGTTGTCAAACACTTCAATTTTTTTCAAAATGACTTATTTTTTAAACCAAACATTCGAAAATACATTCCAAACACACTTAAATATGATAACAACGTAGCCTCGTTTTTACTATACACACTTCTCGATAAAAAGTGAGAGGGTCTAGCTAGAAGTATTACTTGAATAAGGATAGTAAAAGGTTTTCAACCCATAAGACGTAAGCTCAAATTTCATAAATATCTTGGAATTTCTATTTTTCCAAATGATCTAATTGATTTTTTTTTCCGCATTAATATTATAGTCCATTTACTAACAAGTCTCATTCATATTTTTTTAACTAAAAAATGAACAAGAACAAGAACAAGAAAATCAGAGGAAAAAAAAAGTTCCTTTTCCTCTCCAATCATTAAAAACCCCTAAAAAATTTTCATTTGTGGGTTGTTTGACCATTAATCTTAAATTAATTAATTAATTAATATTTTGATAATAACAACCTAATTTTGTTTACTAACAATTTTATTGTTTTGAATAGTCTATAGCGTAGAGCTCGAAACAATGATTCCAACGCCTCTTGAATCACTCAAATTGGAGTTAAAACCAAGAAGTTATAGCCAAAATAAGGTTAACAGAAAATTACCCGAGGTAGTAATGTGGCAGCCAAATCATCAAGTTAGACCATTTAGAGAGTGTCATTTGGAGGTATCGAGTGGGTGACATATAGTAGACTTTTGATTTTTGGAATGATTTTAAAAAGAAAATGAATTTAATATTTTTTATGTTAGTGTCTAAGAGCTAGTTAACTTTAAAAGAAAAAGAATCTAATGTTATATATGTTTGTGTTTAACAGCTACTTGTCTTTAAAATAATAATAATAATAATAATAAATGTTTTTTACTTTGAATCTCCATCATTTATTTTACTTTTTGAACAATTCAATTACCCAAATTAAATTCACTTTTTACCTCACTTCCATCTCTTTTTAAACTTATCTTCTCCAAAATTTCTCCCAACTTTTTCATAACTTTACAATCCTCAAAAATTACAAAAGCCCACCATGGTTGCTCTCTCTCCAAGCTTTCAAATTTCCTTCTTTTCATTTTATTTAAAAGAGATATTTTTATTTTTTTTTATGAGAATTAAATATTGTGAGCTCAAATTTGAATACACCCACTCTATCTAGAGAGTTTATTGTGTGAATTTAAAACTTCCATTGCAACGGTTGGATTATAACCCGTGGAAAGGATGGACTTTGCTCTTGAATCCAAAAAAGGAGCAAGGGAGCACTTCAACTCTCATCCACGTAAAGAGTCAAATGAAATTTTTAATCAAAATCTCAAGAGGCACTTGGGAAAGTAAATGTAGGTCAAGTTTGACCGAACCACTATAAAAATTACAGTGTTTTATTCTCTAATTCTTTCCTAATTATTTATGTATTTAGTTTTAATTGCATGCTCTTGTTGGTTGAGATTAATTAAGTATATTATTACATAATTTTTACAATCTTATTATTTAGCATCAATTAAGATTTTTATTAATTTAATTTTAAAATATATAACTAGTTTAAATTGAGCATATTGTTCAAAAAGTTTAATTAAACTCTATTCACCCCTCTGTAGGGTTTTCATGCCGATCCAACACCATTTTTTTTCTTATCTCTATCACAACCTCCACTTTCTTCCTCTCTCTGTGATCTCCCTCATCTCTCTCGACAATCCCCTCTTTGTCACCCATGTCTTCTCCTACGAGCTCAACTAAATCTGACAATAGAAATCGACGGCGAATCACCGAAGTCAAACGAGTCCTCGAAAAAGCCTTAAAAAACGATGACGGAATCATCTCCACCACATCTAAATCGTCGCCGTCAAACTCGTCCATTTTTTCAATAAGCCTCCACCAATGACAGTTTCGTTCTTTACAACCCAAGGATCTTCAAGAAGGCTAAAATCACCTCCTCCAATCACAAATTACTCTCACCGTCACCATCAAACCACCAAAACCACCTTCCTTTTCAATCAAATCGGAGACGATGATTGATCCTAAATTACAAATATCACAAAATTTTACTTTCTATCTATAGTAGAACGCGATAAACTTAGATAGACATCTATTATTTTAACAGTTAGACACAGATAGATGTCTATCTGAGTCTTTCATGGTTTTTCATAGATAAAAAGTGAAATTTTGTTATATTTGTAAATAATTTGATATTTTTTCTAAATGATTCTCCTTTAACAAATGTTATTTTATCAAGTTAAAAATCAGATTCATGAGATAAGGAAACAACATAATGTTATAAATTGTAAAAAAAAAATGAAAAAGTTAATTTGGTCTAAAATTATAATAAAAGTTCCTAATGAATTAATTCAAAATTTTAACTATAGAAAAAATCAACTAAAAAAATCAATAATCAAACACGTGCAAACCATCTTTCTCAAAGTTAAATAGTAATAATAATAATAAAAGAAAATAATGAAAACATAACAATCTACCAAATAATCCAACGGACCAAAACTGAGGACACAGGCTAACTATCGTACACCGCACAGCTCCCAATTGCGAGAAACTAAAACCCTCGCAAAGCCCCAACACAACACCGATAGCATCCTCATAACAATCACAGCGTAGAATCTGAGAAGACGATGGCTTGGCGCTCTGGATCTCTCTCTCGGACGCTAATCTCCACTGTCCGCCCTTCATCTTCCCGGTTAATTTCATCGGCTCCTCAACTCCGCCCGCTGCTGCCCACTGCTCCTCGCCGCCTGCCGGGCCACCAATTCTCTGCTGCTTCCAGGTTCCCTCCCTCAAAACCCTCTAACATTACTCTGTTGCGTTGCGAAATTGAAAATGATAGCCGTTAGTGTTTTCATTTAGTGCCTAGTTGTTCCGTTACCTTTTTTCGTGGTTGATTCATACTTAAGTGGATGGGAATTCTGCTTGACGACGTTTTTGCAGATTTGAAATCTCGAGAAAATTTTGTTGTTTTGTAGTTTAATTATCTGATAAGAAATGGGAGAGACTTTATCAGAGCAAAGATATATTAGATATATGGATGGTTCTTGATTATAGATATGTTGTCCTGCTTTCTTGCCATTACTTGTAGAATGTAGATGAAAAGGAAGTGACCCCTTCTATTCTATTTCCTCCACTATGACCACGGAATATGTTATTGACTCAAACCAGTTGGCATATTGTTAGGGAGAGTGTGTCCTCTAGATATCTCAATAATGGTATATGATATTGTCCGCCTTAGACAAAATTCTCATAGTTTTGTTTTTGGTTTCACCCAAAATATCTCATACCTATAGTTGTACTCACTTATATACCCATGATTATCTCTTGTCTAGCAATGTAGAACTTTGGTCGTATTTTCACCACATGATTTTTGGATAAGAAGAAATTGGCATTAAATTCTTTGATATAGAAAGTTATTTTTGGTAAAATTTTAAGTTTGTTACTTGAACTTTTAAGGTTGTGTCGTGTTTAAACTTTTAGTCTAGATCCCTAAACTTTAAAAAATATCTTATAAATTTTTTAATTTTGAATTATGTACTTAATAGATCTTTGATCTTCCAATTTTATGCTTAATAGACTCTGAGTTATGAATGACTCGTTGACACAAAATTGAAAATTTAGAACTTTTTAAACATTATTTATAATCAGACACAACATCACTGAAGTTCCAAAACTTATTAGATTAGATACCACACTTCAAACCTATTAGACACACCATTATGTTCTTGGCTGTATTCCATATTGACATCTTTCTTTCTTTGTCATATATGATATGCATCTTTTATTCCTACGAAGAAAATACAGTTACCCTATTCTCGAGGTAAAATTAATAATGGGAATTTTTGGGTCATCCGTTTGATAATATAATTTATATGTAATTCTGTGTTTCTTCTTTCGTTTACCGGTTTGTTATTTATTTCATACTCTAGGAGCTTGGGAGAACTGGGATGCGTACAATCATTTTTGCCAATTTACAGCATGACAGCGGCTTCCTGCCTGACATCCCACCTCACTGTTAATGTTAGGGCTTTTTGCGAGCTGTCTCATGGTACCTTCTGCCGTACTTGTCAAGATCGCTAGTGGTCGCTTTGTGAGTCTTGCTTGTTCTAGGACACACTATATGCACAGTATCGTAATTTTTCCCTCTCTGGTTGTTATTGTTATTACTTGTCAGCGGCCTAGATCCTACGGATGCATTTCAGTGGTTAAGATTGCACAACAATGGTTTCTTTTTATGGAATGAAAGGTAAAAGTAGTTAAGAACACTAAGCCTAGGTGATTAGCTTCTCCCACTCTTAGCATTTGAGTTTGGTTGATAAGATCTTGAGAAGGATTTGGGATTGAACTGATGAGCGGGAGTGGGGAAGATGGATGGTGCTCAAGGACAGTCACTCATCCTGGGCTGGAGATTGATACAATATTGTACGGGTTTTTTTTGTCCTCTTGTGCTTTGGATTTTATTAATACATTGGATCCTAGTATTTTCCAACTTATATGGAGACTGGGAACCAGGAAATCTAGTAGCTTGATCCTTGATGGCGTTTGGCAGAAAAGTTGCAGTGCTAGTGTTAATTTATAGTCAAATTGAAATAGTATTTTTTGCCATCATAATTTCGAGAATATGAACACAATGATTCAAGCAATGGAAATGGAGTGAAAACTTTGGGACCACTTAGAGTGTGCTTTTTTCTTTCTTTTTTTTTTT
>QLSR01000454.1:772918-819518 GCA_031780015.1 Citrullus colocynthis | reverse complement strand
GGGGGGGGGGGGGGGGGTCTCAAAGTTGTTTTGGAATGGACTAAAATTTTGAACTATGAGATGTATGTGCAATTTTCCATACATCTTAACCTCCTTGAATTTAATGGAATTTATTTGCCACACGTTATCTATAATCATAATAGTTACAATTAAAATTGGAAACCTATGATCATTTAAAGAAATTGCAGGACTACCTCAACTCAACTAGAGTCTAGAAGTTTCTTGCATTTTTATATTATTGCCTCTTTCTCTGCTAAGACAAAATAGTGAGAATTTCATGCTTATTTTGAGCACTTATAACCTAATATTATGTGTAAAAATTTTCTCCATCTGGCTGATAAATCAAGACATCACGTTATGTGTTAGGTGTCTGTTTCATGGGTTCAGTCAATATCGTTGGCTTGTATTTTAGCAGAGAAACACTTAGAAGATAAAGAGATGATTTAGTTTTTTATTTTTTATTTTTTATTTTTTATTTATTTTTAAACTTTTTTGCTTCTCACAGCTAGGTGTTCCTTTCAGGTACTTGAATTTCAAAGGGATTAAACACAGCCATGTGCGGCAATATTCGGGGGCAGGGGACTCGTGAAGAGTTGATACTTCCGGAGCTTATGCTTTGGAAATAGGATAAAAGTGTTCTTTATTATTACTGATCAGAACAGGGATTAAAACAATTGCTAGAGATTTGTATCATCGAGCTGTTGTTTCTCGTTCATCGTTACTCACTATGTCTATCATTGATTTACTATTAAACAAAATTGTTTGCCGAAGTCTCAATCAAATAGCCATCGAGCATTGAATCGATTCTAAAATTTGAATTTGCAGAGGTTGCAGTAACACTTGCTAATTTGCAGAGGTAGGACAGGTTGCAAGGAACCTATGGTCTCAGTAGCTTTCCTAACTTTTGGATCCGCCGACACCACCATTTGGACACGTGACTATGTGAGTATTGCTGTTTGTTGAATTCCGAATTTGAAACTCTTTTTTCTTCTTCTTTTTGGATGGAAACAAAACTTATACTAACAAAAGGCCCTACAAATTGGGCAGATAAAATATCCTCTACCAAGCCAATGAGATTAAGGAAAAAGACTTCTAATTGGCAAAGATTTGTATCAAATCACCATTACAAAAACCCTTTGATAAGGGACACCAAGCAGATGAGAAAAATAACTGGATCCTAGAAAAATTCCTGACTCAACTCTCAACCCCTTGAAATTCTTGGATTTCTCTCATAAACTAGAGCCATTGCTACATTAGTCTAGATGGTTCTCTAATGCCCATTAAGACAAATCCCCATCATACTGTATGGAGAATTCACCAACCTATATACAAAATTTGGAGGAACTTAATTCTAG
Source organism: Citrullus colocynthis (assembly GCA_031780015.1). Classification (NCBI taxonomy): domain Eukaryota; kingdom Viridiplantae; phylum Streptophyta; class Magnoliopsida; order Cucurbitales; family Cucurbitaceae; genus Citrullus; species Citrullus colocynthis. The sequence continues at coordinate 818,163 of QLSR01000454.1, read as the reverse complement.
CATAAGGCTGCAAACGGTCAGTGAATAAAGAGATGGGGCTAATCCTCATCCTTCACCACCTAGGGGAATAACATGTAGTGAGTTAGGCTACATCTTTTGAACTCTACAAGTGCTAAACCTTCTTTTAACGAACACCCAAAGAAAAACATTTCACCTTTTTAGGAATTTTAACCTTCCAAATGAGACACAACCAAACTACAAGTTTACAACAACCACAAGTGCTGTAAAACTTTACCTTTTTAGGCAACCTCCTATGAACTCTACAAGTGCTGTGATTTGTCAAAGTATAAACCGGCTGCATGGTGATTATCCTTTGAAAACTTGTTAGATAAAAATGGATTCGTTAGTTAGGTATCAAAAGGTGAATGAGATTGGTAGACAGAAATCTCATTCTCTGAAGTAAACATTAGTTTAGTTTGACTAAATGGGTCTTCTTTTGGATGGAAATATGAGATCGTACATGAGTTTTTGTTGAGAGAGAGAGAATCCTCTTATGGATTCCTTTACTATTAAAATGAAGTGGTAACTTGTCGCTTTGAGAGGTCATTCTGTCCAGAGCCAAACGGCAATTAAATAAGTGGCTTCTTAATGCTTCTCTAACTGTACTTACACAGGGTCTACCATTATGTCTCGAAAAGAGAAATGTTTAGCTAAAACAATAGTGGATACTGCTCATTTGGTAGGCAATTTAAATTTCATTTTATATTTTCATGTTCATTATATTTAGTGAATATGTGATTGTCTAATGTATCTTTAAAATTTGTTTTCAGATTCTATATTTAAAAGTACAAATTTTAAAAAGATTATATTTGTATAATATAATATGGTATAAAATAATAATTATATAAAAAGAGATCAAGCTAATGTATTCATAAATTATTTAATAACAGCAATTTTCAATATAATATTTAGTGGTAACACAACTGATAAAATGATTTATAAATATATTTATATCAAACGTATTTTGAACACTGATTAAATTTAGATCTTATTACTTTACTTTTCAAATTTATGTTTTCAAATTATCTATCCAACAGGTCATTTGTTCTTGTTATTTGATGTGAAGTTTATATTAGACTAAGAGTATTAACGGGCAGACATATTTAGCAAGAAGGGACAACTTAGTTGCTTCACTAATCAGCAAAGAATTCTTAATTAAGAAAGAACTGATGAAAGATGTCAAAGTTAAATCTGAATCTGGACCTGTATAGCTGCTTATTATTTCACTGTGTTGATGATAGTAAAAATATTGTAAGGTCCTAAAGTGAAATAAGTGGCTTAGATACCAAATCCAATCAAATCAGTGACAAGACAATCATTTGGATGTGTTATTGGTAACTTTTGAACTGAATGGTTAATGTATTATAGTAGCTTTTTGGTTTTTGACTTCCAGGGTTTTTTCTGGGTGATGTCTATCTTTGAGTAATGCATTCTGAACCATATTCATGTTTATGCATCTCACACATAAAAAAGAACTTACTACATAAAAAATTATAATTGGACTATTTGATGGAATGTACTGAATACTTTTCCCTATTCTTCACCAATAATGTGCTGAAGCAGCTAGATTTTATTTTGAGAAAGGAAAAGCCTATTTATAAACTTGCTTATAAAGAGAAACCAAATGGCATCATAACCCCATTTTTGTTTGTTTGTTTTTGTATTTTTCTTTTGCCCATTTTTACTATTATTAAAGACCTATGAATAAGCCCATTTTCATCCCCAATCAAATATCAAATCAAAAAAGCACTATGAAATACCACCACCACCACCACCCCACCCCCACCCCCCCCCCCCCCCCTCCCCCCCCCCCCCCCCCTCCCCCCCCCCCCCCCCCCCCCCCCCCCCCCCCCCCCCCCCCTTCTCAGTTGTCTAAGTTGTGACTAGGATCATTACTATCATGCATATGACATTGGTGAAGCCTATCCCATTCAAATGTTATTATTTAATTTGGATGCATTCAAAAGTTGTACTTTTTTTTTCTTTTATAATTTATTCAATTGTTCAACCACTAAATTTTTCTTTCTTTTTTATTTTTGTTATTTATTTATTATTATTATTATTTTTACAGTTGAAGTGGATTTAGAGATAGCCGAGAAGGCAATTGAATTTTACGTTTTTTTTAAGAACAAAAGTCACTATCTATGAAAGATTTTCTTTTTCCTTTTCTGTGCTGTCCACTTCTTTAAATGGGATAAAAGTAAGAGTGTAGATATTGGGATATGCCATCTTTAAAAATTATTTGCCTTTTTTTCTCTTTGGTTTCGGTTAATTGGATTTTTTTTTTTTTTTTAGCATTGTTATTATTAAAACTTTATAAAAATTCAGTTCCTTCCCCAATTTATTTTAAAATATTGTTGTATTACAAATTATCCTCTTTTGAGGGACGATATATTTTTGCTTGCTTTTTCAAAAGACAAGTTATTGAACATTTTAAAGTTAGTTTGTCGACTAAATACTAAAAAAGAGAAAATCTTAATCTCAATCTTCTTTGTCGATTAAATGTTAAAAAAGATGAAAATCTTAACTTTTTCCATTTTTTATAAATCCTTAAAAAGAGAGGTATGATTTAAATTTAATTATAAAAATAATTTTACAACTATTAGTAGTTTTCTTTATTTTTTAATTATTAAATTTATATACCCATTGAATGTTATTTATTTTGTTTGATGCAAGACAAACTTCCTACTTTCATGTAGGACCGACTAAAAGCAAAGAAATGACTTTAGGAAAAATAGAGACTGATTAAAAATTTTATTAATATTGTTTAAATTTAAATCATGTCTTTCGTTAACTCATATCTTTCTTAAGATTTGTAAAAGATGGAGAATGTTAGATTTTTTTTATCATTTAAATTAAAGGAGCGATTAAAAAAATAACTTTAGAAAAAATAGAAACCTATCAAAAATAATTTTTTTTATTAATATGGTTTAAATTTAAATCTCATCTCTTTCCTATGTGTAAAAGAGGCAGAAGGTTAAGATTGATTTTTTTTTTTTTTATAGCATTTAATCCACAAACAAAGCCTTAAAATTTTTTTTTTAATACCTCGTTTTTGAAAGTTGAGGATCTACAAATCTACAATATAAGTTCGGGAATTACTATATTTTATAAATAGTTTTAATAATAACAATATTAATAAAAAAATTCTCGGTTTATTTATATAAGGGAATCGGCTTTTAAATATGAAATTACATTTCTTAATTCTTCCAAGTTTGTGTTTGTCTTAGTAAATATTTAGAGTTATTACACACTTTTTTTTTTTTTTTTAATTTTAGGACATATTGGACACTTATCTAAATTTGTAATTTAACTAATTAATTCATATTGACAAATATATTTAAGTCACGACTTGTTGCAACTTGCATTGAATTAGCTTATTAACCAAGTAGTGGTTTAAGATTAATTAGAAAGGCAACCTAGCTACCTTTTACCAAGTTCAAAGGTTGTTCATATCTCGCTGATATATAATTTAAAAAAAAGTCATTCTCTTTACCTGTGCAAAAGCAAGCTCAAAAGAGAAATTTGGAGCAAGGAGCGGAGTTGTTTAGTCTAACAATTGAAAAGTTGTATAAGAAATTGTTAAGCCATGAAATTAATGTTTTTTAGTCGTAGAGTCTACAAACTTTTGAACCAAGTAAGTAATGAAGTTGTTTCAATATCGACTCCTTGAACCAAACATATCGAAATGATTTTGAATGTATTAACTTGGTGGGTGGGTAAGAACAAAATATGGCAGGCAACTGAAACAGATTCTAAGATCATGATTTGACCATTATTGGCATATTATTTGGCATTGTCAACTGTATAGGTGTTTTTGATAGTTACTCCAAAAAGTAGACTTCCATCTAATTTTGGAGAGAATAAGGCCAAGGGGAAAAAAATGGAAAAAAAAAAAAGTAAACAAAGCAACTAACTTTAATTACATAATCCAATGTCTCCTCAGCACCAAGCCTAAGTGGGGGCAAAAACCAAATAGAAACCAGACAAAAAAGCAAAAAAAAAAAAAAAAAAAAAGGATATTTTTTAAAGAAAAAAAAAAAAAAAAAAAAAGGATATTTTTTAAAGAAAAAAAAAAAAAAAAAAAAAGGATATTTTTTAAAGAAAAAAAAAAAAAAAAAAAAAGGATATTTTTTAAAGAAAAAAAAAAAAAAAAAAAAAGGATATTTTTTAAAGAAAAAAAAAAAAAAAAAAAAAGGATATTTTTTAAAGAAAAAAAAAAAAAAAAAAAAAAAAGGCATATTTTGAAGGCAACAAACAAAGATATATCCAAATTTCACTCTCCAAGTCTCTCCTCATTCTCATACCCATACCCAAACTTCCTACTTTTCTTAAGGAAAATAATGGAAGATAATGAAGAAACAGCAGAATTAAGAGATACCCAAAAGCCAGGTGAATCAGGTTCAACCAAAATCAATAGAAATGAATCAATAGCAAATGAAAATCTTGCAAAAGGGTGGCTGAATTTGAGCTTGGGTGGGAATTTTCAGCCCTCAAATGGCATAGATTCTGATTCTCAGCCATTGATGAACAACCCAAACAATTCAAATGCAAAGATGTTTTCTTGTAACTTCTGTATGAGGAAATTCTACAGCTCACAAGCATTGGGAGGCCACCAAAATGCTCACAAAAGGGAGAGAGGAGCAGCAAGAAGATACCAATTTCAAAGAATAATGGCCATGATGGGTTTGCCTCCATCAATGAATAATGCTGCTAATTTAATGGTAAGATCTTTGTGTGTTAGGCCTCATTCTCTTCTTCTGCAGAGGCCAAATAGAGAATCCCATGGCCATGGAGGATCAGCTGCCGCTGTCGCAAGGTTCGACAGTGCCGCCACTGCCACCTCTGCGGTCGCTTGTAGTTCAGAGGATGATTTGATGGACATAACTTGGCCAGGGAGTTTCCGATTGAACACACAACAAATGGAGCCCCCGATGAAACTGGATTTGAATTTAAAACTTTAGATCCCGTTTGGTAATTATTTGGTTTTTGGTTTTTTAAAATTAAGCTTATTTTCTCTTAGTTTCTTACCATGACTTTTATCTTTATCGAGTAAAAGAGTTAAATTCTTAGTGAAATTCGAAAAAAAAAAAAAAAAAATCACTTTTTTCAGTTTTCAAATTTCGGCTTTGTTTTTTTGTAAATATTGGTAGAGTGGTTGACAAAGCAAGAAATTTAAGGATAGGAAAAGTATTTATTGACTTAATTTTCAGAAACTAAAAATCAAAAATCAAATGATTACTTAGTAACTGGAGGGTTTCGATTTCTAATTCAAGTATGGAAATGGTGTTTCTTTTCTTATATGCTATTTTGATCTGTTGTGGAATAAAATGGCCATGAATGAATCTCCATGGTGGCATAGAAATGGAGACATAAAAATATGTCAATACTATAGCATTATTCAGCATAGCCGTAGCTCCTTTGCTGCGATTTTAAAAGCTCAAATTCTGTTTTGGTAATTCCAGTTGTGATAGGTGATATGAAAAAATGGAGGATAATCACTGATATGATGTACAAGCTCAACTAGTTTCGAAGATGTGACATATAATAATCTTTTGACTCATAGTATTAAGTTCATATGACATAATTGTCAAAATGATCATAGCTCAATGGGTATATAGTATATTGTTAATGACCAAGAGATATATGATTTGAATACTATCTCCCATTGTAATATATATATACATATATACATAAACATAATTCAATAAACAAGTCGTCTTGACTTTCTAAAAAGTCATAAGTTCGAATATTCATTTTTGTATTTGTGAGGTAGAATATCGTATATACTTTATCTTCTATAAAGAAACTCGTAGTATATTAAATAATAGAGAAGTAGTTACCACGAATTGAACTCATTCCTTTCTTCGTACATCCTTTACCAAACTCAAGGTTAATCATGATACCTTTTGAAATCTTAGTTTTAACTTCACCCTCCAATTTGTAAAGTAAAAGGCAACGTACATGCTTGTCTTTTATTTCAAAATTATCATCCTTTTGTTTAGATGGAGAAATTATTGGGTACGATTAATGAACTTGTTCCATTTTATAAATCTATTTGGAAGAAATCATTAACTAATCTTAAAACGTTTGTGAACTTCAAATGATTAATGAACTTGTTCCATTTTATAAATCTATTTGGAAGAAATCATTAACTAATCTTAAAATGTTTGTGAACTTCAAATTATTTTAGTTAAATATCACGTACTGGTGAGAATTTGACTTTTGACATTTTTGGTCGAAGATATAAATCTCCTAATCAGCTAAATTACGTTTATATTTGGCTAAAAACACAATTTTCAATGACAATGTTTCCTTCACACATTCATCGACATCTTAATAAATTTATTAAGAAATTAATTTTTGTTTGGAAACTGACATAATTCTTTATACTTATTTGGTTTGATATTTTGAATTAAAATCGAATATATTTATTTTAGCCACTTTCTTGTTTAAAAAATAAAATTAAATACCTTTAGATTTCACACAAATTGTTAATTTCTTTTAAAACCAAAAAAGAGGTCCCACGGCAAGGACCACAAACATCGGCGAGCAGCAAGGAAACCTCGTAGACCTTCATAGCAAGATCCACGACTAAGACTTGTGCATAGCCCCATGAATCACACTTTCGAAAGGTTTACAAAGCGATTGTGTGGCGCTTGTTCTCTATCACAAACAAGTTATAGCCAATTCAAATTCAAATAGCCGATGGCACAATGAGCGTTTCTTGCCACCCCCGCCCCCCGTTTTAGAGGAACGTTTTAGGAAAAGTTTTCGCAAATGTTTGAAAGCATGTTTGAGAAAATGATTGTCGTAGGCTAAAAAACAATAAAGGACAACACAGCTTAATAGCGTACAACTCTGGATATGAAGGTATGATGGTTAATCTTACCCCCATATAGTATGTTATAAGCATTTTTATGACTGACACTCTTGCATATGAAAATGGCAAGGAGTCAGAACAAAAAGTAAGGAAAATAAATTAAAACGAAATACATAATATGAAAGCAGGATAAAAAGGCATCGGTTTGGGCATGCAGCCATGGGCAACACGCCTTGGACAAGCATGACCATGACACATGGCAGCAAAATCCTCACCCCACGCAAAGACGTTCTTGATTTAGTTATTTCGATCTTCAAGTATTGCATACATCTACCATTGCCAAGTACCTTGGTCTTCCGTCGCAGACTACTTTAAATCTATCAAGGAGAGGATCTAGAAGGACAGGTCATATAAGGTTAGAAGCAGAAATTCTTTTCTGTAGGACGTAAGAAGATTTTGTATAAAGGCAGTTGCACAAGTCATTCCAACTTAGCTTATACAATGTTTCTTTTCAACTCCTTTTGAATTTATGTCATGATTTAAATATGATGTGTGCTAACTTTTGGTGGGACGCAAATTAGGAAACCAGAAAGATTCATTGACACAATCGAAATTACTTGTGTATAAGAAAACACCAAGGCAGGCTTAAGAGATTTAAGTTTGTTCACCCAAATATTAGGTAAGCAGAGCTAGAGATTATTAAAGAATCTTGAAGATCTCTTGTAAATGGTCCTTCAAGGAGTATCGCGAAGTATCTCATAGCACAAGTTGGAAATGACCCTTCATATATTTGGAGGAGCATTATTTAGAAACGTGATTTGTTTACGAAAGATTGTCGTTTCAGCGTATGGAATGGGTTAAGCGTCAACTTTAAGAATGAGCCATGACTCCTCGGGGAGGGTAACAATAAACCTTGCCATGCTTCAGGTAGTGTAAAAGATGGTACTATAGCTTATTTAATAGAGTGTTCAGGAACGTAAGGTGAGAGAAAATTAGGGTTTAGGGTTCCTAGAAGAAGAAGCCAACATTATTCCTTCCACTCCCAGGCTAAGGAAGGGTGAAGAAATTATACGAAGAGATTGATCTTTTTTTTTCCATTTTTCCTTTTTTATCCTATAAAGAGTGCTTATAAACTTGGAATGAATAAAAGTCATGATGGATAAACAAGCACCGTCTTCCTCACCCTCAAACTAAGCAAAGATGTGGTGAAAGTTCGTCCTAGCATACTGTAGTTCCTCAAAAGAAATTAAGATTTGTTATTGGCATCTTTTCAAGATACTTTTCCAACTTGAGAAAATTCAATTCAAACGGAAGTTAACTTGACATTGAGTCTATTTGGTATCATTTATTCTCTTTTAATATAGGTCCTTTCTTGAAAATAAGAAAGCTTACCTCTCGAAAAGCCTTAGTGATACCCTCAAAAAGATCAGCAGACAATCTTTCCTCTTCAGTGCACTACTAGTTAACTACTAGTTAACCTCTACATCTGTGAGTTCTTTCCACTGTTAAATCGTCGATTTACCCAAAAGCTTAAGCTAGTAGGTGACTCTCTCTCACTTGTGAGCTTGAAATATGGAGAAGACTCACCAAGTGAAAGTCAATATTAATTGGAGATGAAATAACATTGTTTGGGTTTGAAACAGGACCTCTCTAGACCACCTGCTCTAATACCATATTAGATAATATAGGATTCCATCTCAAAACCAATTAGCAATTAGAATAGTTCATTTATTTTATTAAGAGTATGAGATCCCTTGATTTTTCTGGTATGTAATTCTCAACAGCCCCCTCGAGATTGTGTCTCGTTTGGGTTCACCATTCTTCATCGGATCTCAATTTCCTTTTATTAGACCGAATACCCGTTTAGGTTTGATGAGCTTTGATACCATGTACTTTGTACTATGGAGAATGTTTTCTTATTATTTAATCAAGCTAAAGATATATATATATAGGCAATCTAGGGAATGTAAAATTACAATAAAGGATAACTAAGCACAATAATATAAACACATATTCTAACGCTACCAATTGAAGTTGAACCGTGCTATGTCAAGCATTTGGACCCATCTTTTCTGTCTAGTACTGATAAATTGGCCCAAGTACTCATAGAGCTTATTATTGAACTGCTCGATTCGGCCACCTATTTTGCAGTGGTAGCTAGAAAAGATAATTAGTCAGCATAGGGCAAAAAAGTCCAAATAACTCTATTCTAAATGTTCTAGTGAATCTCCTTATCTCGGTTATTGATGATTCTTTTCTAAAACATTCCATAGTTTCACAACATTCTTAAAGAACAATTAAGAAGTCGTCTCCACTGAACATATTTTGTAGTTGGGATGAATGTAGCATATTTCAAGAATCTAAAGAGACAAAAAAGTGGGAACGATCCTCGGAGATCCATCTTTATATGATTACCAAAGAGAATAGCTACTAGTGAGGTGACTCCACCCATTAGAACAATTTGAGTAGGAGTTGGATTAAAGCTAAGAAGTTCGAAAGGAAGGAGAGACGAACTCTAAAGTGAAACTTGGTCCAATAAAAAATCACTTCACTTTGAGAGGATTGTCTATATTTTCATCAGAGCCTGGAAGGGGAATGGCACAACCCCAATAGATGCATAGGGCTCTTCTTTCAAGCTCAGGTTAACAAATTATAGTGTGTGCCACGTGGCCAATAACAGTTACCTAATGGCTAAATCATTCTCCAAAAAAAATGATTGAAGAATTTCACATTATAACCAAGCCTAAAATTGGCTCATTGGATTTAATTGGTCATTCTGAAAAAAATTTAGGGACTACCCTAAACCATTTTAAACCAAATAAAAGCCAAAAATCAGCCTAATAGGGTTGATGGGTCATTCCGAGGATAATTTGAAGTTTTTCCGGGAGTCTTTTAAACCAAAAACCCAAAATAAGCTCAACGGGTTTGATGGGTCAGTCCAAAGATAATATAAGAACTATTCTCAAGCTTTTTAAACCAAAGAAAATCTAAAATCAGCCTAATGGGGTTGTTGAGTCATTCCAAGAATAATATGATAACTACCCTAGAGTCACGTCCTAAACTAAACATCAACAAAAAATTATACTTTCAAATGGAGCTTCGAATGTCCAACCTAAGACCATCAAAGGCTAAACCATGGATCCTAACTAGGGAGTGGGAGCTAATATTATGGGTAATCTCAGACCTTTAGAACAAGGTAAAAAAGGGAAGACAAAACCAAGGGATAAAGACTGAGGCAGGTTGGGCCCGATGCAAGCCCATCTTGCAATTAACCAAAATTTCGACCCAAAGTCGTAAACCCATGACCTAACTTGATTGGGGTCGAAGTGAGCTTCCCACTTTACGGGGCCTACAAGACCCAAAAACTCTTTGGTTATCTTGTTCCCATTCTCCCTTCCAAATTCGAGAAGGAAATGAAAAACTTTAGGTCAAACCCTCTGATAAATATTTTCTTCACACCAATTGAAAGCTACAATAACTCTTATTCTCTAAATATATGCTACATTGAAAGCAGTGCATGCACCACACAGGTGTGCCAGTTTTTTTTTTTTCTTCTTTCTTTTTGTAGGTCACCTTTTCTTCAAATTATAAGTTTACCATAGAGGCATGTGAGCCTAGTTTGTGCATTAACAGAACTCAATAAATCAATTTGATGATTACTGGATAGTAAAGTACGTCCAACCGCTACAGAAGTGGCAACCATACTATGCCAATTTCCCCTCCTGTGCATAATACGGTCAGAAACACTACTTTCATATCACAACCAAAAAGAAAGATTGCAGTGCAACTGGAGAAAAGTTGAACCAGCGTATATCTGTTCCTTAATTATTGTTTTTTTTCCCCATCCCACTTATACATGTGGGTGTGTACGGAATGTTTGATATTGTCATGTTTGTTTAGAAAATTTTAGCATGAATATTAGAATTCCATAAGCACCAATTGAAATGTAGGACTCTTCTTTTACTTTTAACAAGGGTGATGAGGATGGAAAATTTTGAACTCTTGATCAGTTCTTTATAAAACCTAATTCTTTTTCCAGTTAGGTTGTTCTATAAAAGTAGGCAACTATAATTCCTAGAGTCATGGAAAAGTTTGTGAACTGACTAAATAATAATGAGATGACCAAACTAAGAAAACGTTTAGTATTTTTATTAGGCCATGGGTTTGGCCTATGAATTAACTACTCAACACTGATCCAACCAGAAAGGTGCCTAAGATTTTCAATTCATAGTTTGATTGGAAATGCTTCCTAGAGTAGTCTCTTAAAAGTATGCACTTTTGGAGGGGGGAAATAGAAGTGTTTTCTATCATCCTTTACCTCATGTTTTGTGCTTTTCCAGTTTCCACAACATTTATGCCTAGAAAAAAGATGCAAACAAGTTAACTCATCCAACATAAGCCATGGAATAAATATTTATAAGTGAAAAACTTCAGCCCCAACATACACGAGGAAATGCTAATCGACTAGAATGATGTGGTATCAATTTACAAGATTATAATTTACCAGAGACTCTAAGCTTTTGGGTTTTCTGCATAATAATCTGGAGTCTGTCGCAGATGACGCTTGGATCGTTATAGGCCGCAGAATCAGACGGGTATCCTTTCTGCATATCAATTCATTGATTCATATAATGTTCATGGATAAAAGCATCATCAAATTGTATAAGACAACTGAAAATATGAGATTTTGTGAAGAAGATATGGAGACTGTTGTAGCAAGAATAACTGTACTATTTGCTCCTATAACATGCACTCCGGTATTGCTTTTTTCATTACTGATGCTTAAGCAAGTTGCTTAATTAGCTTTTGACACGGTACATACACACTAGACATCCATGAACATAAAAGTTTCTTGTACTTAAATCAGTTTTTGTTCTTGAGATAACATTTCCAACATCACATGAGTTTTTGTTCTTGAGATAAAAGTTGCTTAATTAGCTAATGTCTTACACATGCTGATTTTATATATATATAACCAGTAGTTGGAGTTTTGTTCCCCTATACCTGGGCACCCAGACCCAGGAACATCAAGAATTTTGGTATTAACTCACCTGTAGATTCGAACTTGGGAGCTCTAAGAGAGCCCTTGCCACTGGGGCTGCCCCATGAGAGCAGAGGTTGATATTATTTAGAAAAATAAAATTTCCGAAGGACTAATATTTCATATTTTGAGTCTAACATCTTCCCCTAACACAACAAGCAAACCTTAGCATGCAATAGCCAATGAACTCTTACTTCAGCGAGAGCTTGAAACGTAGCCTCCCTCCAGCAACTTTCTCGAAGAATTATTGGATTTTCACTATTGCTAAATATGCAATGCATACGAGTGTCCCTCAGTCTCATGAGCACTCCATCAACTCTAAGCTGTAGAACCAAAATAAAAGAGGAAAAGAAATGGTAAGCCAAAGAATTAAAATTGTACTCCCCATTGTTATCCTCAAAGTTCTCCAACTGTCCAAACATTCTCTCATTAAAAATGCTAAGACAATGATGAGTGGGTGAAAATGGTTTAAAATTTCTTAGAAGAATAATGAATCAATTTTCAAAAAATCGAGAGTGATAACTTACCCAGAAACGTAAAAGAAGAAACCAACCACTTGGCATGACTCTCTAGAAATTCAAACAAAAAAATGTAAGTCCCTGGTGATATCTTAGTACTTTAGCAAGAACATTACTTTCATACTAGTAACATCATATTGGTATTGGTAACCTACCACTTTAACTGTTAAAAGTGATATGCCATTGTCAGCCAGCTCATCCTCATATAAGATTACCTGTTGAGTTCCAAGTACAGTTAGATCAGGGGAGGAAAGAATATGCCCCGAAGGGAGGACTTAAACAAAACAAAACAAAACAAAAAGGGAAAGAAAAAAAAGGAAAAATTCAATTTATACCCCCCAAAATTTTGATATCAATGAAAATCTCAAAATAATAATTGTATCAATTTAAAATCTAAATTTTCATAAGTGAATCAATTTTTTTTTACTAAATTAGGAAACTAATAATGAAAATTCCCCTTTTATATTGCAATAGGATTCATACTTTATATACCTAATATCATAAGTGAATCAATTTAGACCCTCCAATAGTGATTTATAACTATATTCACGTAATTTTTTTTAAGTTCAACTCAAAATTACTGAAATAAAATTATTCTAATTAACACATATTCTTCTTAAATAAGTCAAGAAAAATAGAGAAAGACAATAAGATGAAAAACTATTCATATTCATACTAATAAATAATAAGAGGATAGGCTCCAAAATAGGTCTAAATTTATTCACTTATGAAAGTTTAGAGTTCTAATTGGTAAAATTATTAGTTTGGGGTATAGGTGATACAACCTCCTAAAGAAGTATAAATTGATTTTTACCCCCAAGAGAAATTATACACACAAAATGTTCGTGTATATTTCTATCTATATGCTCTTCCTTATTTCATACTTCCTACCTCATCATAAAAGAGGATAGGCTCCTTTAGTGAGAGTGAGACTAAATCAATTTTCTCCTTGCTGTCCTCCCAACAGAGACCATTGCTTTCTTCACATGTTTGCTCTCTTCCATGCTGATCATAATAGAAAATACTAGTTACTGATACAGCAATCGCATTCTTCAGTTTAGAAATTAAATGCTCTTGCAATCACATTCACGGTTCAAATTGATGCTCACTGTCAAGGTACGAACGGAGAGGCAATATAAATAAGAAAACTTCAACTCGGTAAAAGTATTAATGGGTCAGAAAACGCCCAAACCAACAAAAGCTATCCAAGAACTCAACTCAACCAGAAACGGGCGCTACCACGGATTTAAAGGGCAAAAAGATCTACCTTCTCTGTACGTGCTTCAATCGTTTCACTTCCGCAATATGGCGTTGTAAATGTATAATCATAATCCAATATCACCTGTTGGGAAGGTTTGCTGCAAATTCATAAAATTGTCAGTTCCTACAGTGATATATTCTATCTATCGTAGAAAAACTTTCATGAGACGTGGGAAATATATATATATATATATATATATATATATAAATACTGCAAAGTAATGTATAAGTATAACGATGACTTCTTGACATAAATCTGTTAATACTTGTCATTCATTAGGTCAACAAGAAATAAAAATTGCCGTTACCTTCTGAATTTCCATTTTGCAGCTGCAGGAACCTCAACAGGAGGCAGAGCTTCCTTTTTCCACCCAGTCAGAGCATCAAAGGCATTAAAATAAATTTGAACTCCAGTTTCAAAATGTTTGAGAACTAACAAACTGTCACCGAACACCATCTCGGGCAAATGAGAGGTTTGAAGTTTCTGTTCCCATCTGCAAGCAGATTGGGTGACGTTATTCAAAGGGCAACTGTTAATTGACATATTTTTTATTCTTGCATGTGCATGTCTAGGGATTCATCTCAATTGAAACTACAATGAATAAAGGTAGTCATTAACTTTAAGCAACAACAAAAGAACATCACAATTTGTCCACCTTCGGTTTCATTTCCTATAGAACTTAAAACCAAGGATTAAAATATCGATGTCAATATCGATATTGATGTTTCAATTTTATGGATATATTGTCAAAATATCGATATTGACGGATATTTATGTAGATCACGAATTTTATAAAATTTATTTAGATTAATAATTAAGTTGTTATTACTCCCAAACTAAGTTACGGAGATTGTTATTAGTATTCCTGTTCATACTGGACTAAATAGATGACATTTGTATGTTTTACAAGCATTAATAAAAAATGTTAGAGATATCCATGTATAATTAACATCGATATCGAACCCTTCTATTTATGGATATATCGGCATATCCACGGAAATTTTTATCCCTGCTTACAACCAATCACTACATCCAGCCAAAAAAATACCTCTGTCTGAATAGAAATGATCCATGGACGTTCTATTCATGATTAAGAACAAAATAATGTCATCCAAAGCCTACAACCTAAAGAAATAGTAGTTCAAATTAATGCTCTGTAGAGTATAAGACATGGAAAGAAAGTTATCGCTGGGCAATTAAAACAACGGTTCAAGGTTTAAATTAAAATTTTTCTTTCAAAAAAAGATCATAGTCAACAGTTATCTGCAATCACAGGCCGATAAATCTGCTCAGAAATTAAAACTGAAGCACAACTGAGGCTAACGATTCATTTGAATGACAGTGATCACAAGAAATTTCAATTTAGGAAAGGGAAAAGCGGACTCGAAAGCAGAATAAACTCTTTGATTTCATACGAAAATCCATTTCCAGACTTTCGTGAAGTAGAGAAGTTTAATTTAGAACGACGCAACATTCTTTCAAAAATCAGTAGCAGGTATGATAGATAGAAGGAGAGAAAAAGAAAGTACTGCTCGAAATTGGAGGAGGTAAGAATGGAGCGCTTTTGAGTCTCGATCTCCCAACCATGTATACGGAGACCTCGTCGTCCGTCAGGCAGGAGCTGAGCTCCGGCGGCTTTCAATTCCTTCTCGTCTGGTTCAACCTCCATTACAACACGCAATTGGCGGTAGTAGACCTTGGACTAGCTCCTATTTCTTCCTCTTTCGTGCGTCGCGGTTCGGCCAGTTTGACGAACAATCGATCGTCGGGTTCGGGTCGGGTTGGAGGGGTCCACTTAGGGTTTTTTTTCTTTTTTTTTTTTTTTTTTTCCTTTTCCTTCTTAGAAAAAAGTACACCAAAACAAATTACACAATAACATCAAAAGAATCAAAAGAAACAAGCTGCTAAAACCACTTAGGATAAGAAAATTGAAGAAAGGAAGATTATCACTCCTCCAAAGTCTTTTGCACCACATGGTGTGCAAGTGCATTCTAACTTCGTCTAACATGAGAGAAGCACATTCTAACTTTGCCTAACATGAGAGAGGGAGACTACACTTCGCTCGCAACTCCTACATTTGGCCTCTTCAATGAAAAAGAAACTTTGAAGATATCTACCCCCACATCATTCATTAAACTAAAAACCTCAAGACAATCGAATTTCACCAAAATATTAGTAAGATTTAGAGAAGAGATGCTCTCTAAACCTTTACATATAGTCATTGTCTCTTGAGTCTTCACCTTGTTGCACCGAAGGACAAAAATCAGACAAGCAAGCCAAACACGACCTAGATGATCGCGAAGCACCCATCCAATACCACTCACCTTTGATATAGGACTCCAAGCAATATCAGTATTTAATTTCCAAAAGAATTCCATAGGGGGGATGCCACCCAATCAATAAACGCATTTGAGAGGAAGACACCCATCCCCCAATCGATAAACGCATTTGAGAGGAAGACATCCCAGTAGGTGAATCTTGTCTAGCAATATCAACCTCAATGATATACCTATCCACCGAGTCACAAATGGAATTAGAATCAACCGACTTCATTTGAAACACTAATTTATTTCTTGCTTCCCAGATCTGCCAAGTAATAGTCATAACCTTCTCCAACTCAAGGCAGAAAAAAATCCAATTCCATCGGTCTTGGTAGCTTCAGGTACAACTTTCATTTCAAATAATGCTAACATTAATTGAATGAAACCGAGACCAGATGTTCTTGGTTACCTAGCATTTCCACAGTACGTGAGTTTTGCAGATTCCTCATGGCACTCCAACAACAAATTTTACCCTTAAAAGGAACCTTAGTCTTCCATAAGTAGTGCCAAATAAACCTAGAAGCATTCCCAAAGGACGAACTAGCAGCATACAATTAGCAATTTTTAGCCTAAGAAAATAAACGCGTTTAACAAGAAAAAAAGAAAAACTCCCTTTTTTATCAAGATCTCAAATGATCTCATCATCATGTTGTATCTAGGTAGTTGGATTCTCAAGATATCCCCTGCATCATTGTGAAGGAAGCACAATTGGATCAACTCTTCATTCCATCCACCATTATCTACAAAAAGAAACGTCACATTTCACCTTCGAAGGCATTGAGACACCCAAATAGGTCTACTATGTCCCTCCCTGGAATCCAGGGGTTGCTAGAAACCTGAATAAATTGTATGTTCCCTAATTTCCACCTATACTCTTTCTCAAATAAGGATCTACCCCTCAGGGTGCTCTTCCAAGCATAAGAAGGCTTGTGGCCCAAACCTACGTTTAAAAAATTCTCAGTTTTGAAATACTTACCTTGAAGCATCTTGGGAAGAAGACTATTAAGCCGCCTTAATATCCGCCAACTTTGCTTAGCAAGCACGCCTAATTAAATATACTAAGATTATGAAACTCAAGCCCACCTTCCTTCTTTCTAAAACACATGTAAGACTAGATAAACCAATGAATTTTGTTTTTATCCCTTAAAAAACCCCACCAAAACCTTGCGAACCTTGCGAAACATTTGCAAATCTTATCACAAAGACTTCTTAGCAATTGAAAACAGCTCATAGTATAAATAGGGATATATTAGGCTACCACTTTAATCAACACTTCTTTATCAACCAATGAAAAAAATATATATTTCCTTCCAGCCTTGCAAGACCTTCCAAACATGCTCCTTAAGAACACTGAACACCACACACTTGTTTTTAGATACCTGAGAGGGAAAACCCAAGTACTGACCGAACGATTGAGTGTGTTGAATCCCAAGGCCTACATAAATATTACAAATCAATTCATGCTTAGTATTCTTATTGCCATGAACCTTGATTTGTCCAGTTTGATAGTTTGTCCTGAAGCCTTTTCATATGTCTCATCAAGTACCTTCTAATCGTCTTCCAATCCCTATCATTTGCCCGAAAGAAGAAAAGACTATCATCTGAAGGAAAAAAAAAAAAAAAGTTAGAAATAGAAGGACAATGAAGGTTAATGCACAAACCTGAGAAACATTCAGAACGATCATTTTCTTTAAGAAGAGTTGAGAGGCCTTCCATATAAATAAGAAAGAGATACTATGATAACGAGTCTCTTTGACACAGACCCCTCGTAGGTTTGAACACACTTCATAATCAATTGGATCCAATGGTCACAAAATCTAAGGTTGGCACAAAAACCCACGGGGCCCACCCCAATCAGGTTAGGGAATCCTCAGTTTGACCAAGGATGAGGGTCAAACTAGGGACATTCTCCGAGTACCCGTCCAGGGATGGAGAAGGTATCTCCGACCACCTGTTTATTTATATATATATATATATATATATGTGGCTCTCGCTCTCGCTCTCTCACAGACTTGCTCTCTCTCACAATCTCGCTTGCTCTCGCCGTCTCGCTCTCACTTTATCTCGGAGAATGGGTCCTCACAGGGACTCATTTCCTCGACGAGGACAGGGCGGTGGGCTAGTAGAAATCCATCTTGCCCATCGCTTTTCGAAGGAATGTCCACTCCACACAATGCTCATATCAAGCTCTAGTAGTCACCCTTACCTTACTAGAACGCTTGTTATTGAGAGAGTGAATGCATTCAAACTTGATAATGGCATTATCACTGATTAGTCTTCTCGGAATGAAAGCTGATTGATTCTAAGAAATAATCATTTCCAATACACCCTTCAAACGGCTCGCAAGAGTTTTAGCCACAATTTAGTAGATGACATTACATAGGCTAATAGGGCCAAAATCAACCATTGATTATGCCTTGTTCTCCTTTGGAATAAGGATAATGGAAGTATTATTGATGCCCTCAACCATACCATTCTCATTCAAAATATTAAGATAGACTTTTATAGTTTCAGGCCCCAAGACCATCCAATACCTTTGAAAGAAAAGCCCGTTCAGGCCATCCTCAAGTAATTGCTCCAATTCTCTCTTGGCTTTGATCATGTTTGATCACATTAGAGCTTAGGCTTCCTAAAGATGATGTCTCCTAGACTAGAAAAAAAGCTAATTTTTAAGGTTGCATAACGATCAGGTCTTCTATGGACTCCTCCAACTCAGTGCATGAAGGGAAAAAGTTTCATTTAAAAAAATAGCAAAAAAAGTTTCAAAATTGTAAAAATAGCAACACGAATTTAAATAATAGAAAATACTAATTAGTAAATGACCAAACTACCCTAAAAACAACCAAATTAAGTATAAACAAGAATGCAAAGAGACAACTTCAAAAACAACTCGAATACCACAAATACACTATCTAAACATTTCATAAGCAAAATTAAAAATCACCCAATATGGTCCTTAAACTTGCTAGACAACACACTAAGATGTTGGCACCAAACTACTTGCAAGGAGTTTCATCGTCTTCATTTCATGTAACTAGTTTACCCAAAGGATCTTGAAGGCCAACTATAAAAACTATCGATCCCAAAACTTCATTGTTGAAAACGGTGGCCAAAGCAAAAATGGAAGCAGAAACACGTGTGTCTACAATGGAGCTTGGCAACATGGTGGCAACGGTCGCCAGAAGCTAGTCACAACGACGGATGTCCATGGCAACAACAAGAATTTAAGAGAGAGTTGTTTCCTAATTGTTACTTCCTGTGCTACCCTTGTGACTACAGCAATCTTGTACAAATAGCGAGTGCGATAGACTAAGGGTGTGTTTGTAATACCTTTTCAAATGTTTAATTTAAAAATAAATCATTTTAAAATAAATACAAGTAAGTGTTTGACATCCACTCAAAATGAATTTTGAGAGTCTGTCTTTATTTTAAATAGTTATTATCAAAAGTATTTTCAATAAAAATAAATTTTCAAAAAAATATTTATTTTTTAAATTCACCCAAATAGACCCTAAGAAGGAGAATGAAAGTGGGAGGAAGGGGGTTCTGTGCGGCGTTGTAGCTATAAATTAGTATTTTTTATCTTTTTTGTGTAAATTTTAGCTCACAAAAATAATTATTTGATCCAAGGCAAACTTCTTTTTTCACTCTTAAATTTCAAATATTCCAATACCTTCTTCATATCTTTTACGAAATAATTATTTTCTCCAATAAATTTAATTTTAGCTCTGAAAAATTAAAATTAAAATAAATACGTTAAACTCCCAAAATTATGAACTCGAGACTTACAATGGAAATTTCTAATCCAAAAAATTTAAAGCTAAAATATTTTAATTTAATCTATTATAAATCTAATTGGTTAGATTTTAAACATCCATTTGAAAGTCAAATTAAGACAAAAAATGATGGTTAAAACCTAATAACTTTACATTACAATTACATTGTAGGTGTGTAAATGTAGATTAATTAAATTACATAGGTTCATATTACTATTGCACTATACGTGTAAATGTAGATTAGTTAATTACCATAACATACCGACATTGGTAGAGAAAAATCAATAAGATACAATATTCGGCTATAATTGAATCACAAAAATTATGTTTATTTCAAATGTATAAACAAATGAAAGAAAAAATACTAAGGATATAATTGTTATAAATATTTGAATTCGATATAGATGTCCATAGATTCGATATCTCCAAATATCTTTTCCATTATATTCTCCATTATTTTTTCTCTATATTTACTTTTTCCATATCTTGTAAACTATATAAATAGTGGTCATTGGATCTTTGATAGATACAATTGAATAGAGAATACAATCATTTTTTAAAGTAGTTTTTTCTAACTATATTTTTTTTAAAAAAATTGTTTTCAAATATAGCAAAATGAGCGACTTATTTACAAAAATAACAAAATGTCATTGTCTATTAGTGATTCACAGTGACATGTCATTTAAAACAATTGTCCTAAAAATGTGAATTATTTTATTTCGTTTAATTTTTATCAAATAATTTAGATGACAACAAAGTTTTTCTTAGTACACTAACTACAAAGATAAGAGATTGAATCTTCAACTTTTAAGAAGGAAAATCATGTCAATTATCTTAAACTCACCTTGACAGAGGAAAACAAAAGTATGTTCATTTAAAGCATATAAATTTTAGAATAATTTTCTTATAGTGATTTTGATATAAAATATGAACATAAAATAATTGAAATGACATCTCTACTTTAGTTATTATAGCTAAATTGTAACGATACAGTATTATTTATCAAACACAATAATATATTTTTGTCAAGTTTAAAATTGAAAGTTGCCAAACACTATTTCTTAATTTTTGTAAGTTAAAATTTATTAATAAAATTTTTAAAAATTCTAAGATATTTTAAAAATAAGCTACCGACAATTTTCGTAAAAAGCTAATGGTTTGTTTTCCTTATTGAAAAGTTTAAGGTATTAAAGAAACTTTTGAAGGTTGGATGAACAAAGTACAAAATTAAGGGTATTACCTATAATTTAGGTTATGAAGTGTCTCCCTTTCTGTTCATTTATTTTATTATTATTCAAATAATCTCAAACTAAGCTGTAAACAAATTATTTTTGTTTGGATTTTGTAAACTTTTGATAGTTTAGATTATAACATATATATTCTTGATTATTTTGTAAACTGTTACAATATATTCCTTAAACTTTCATAAAAATTATTTTAGATAACTGCCCCATCATTTTAGATTCAAATTTTTGTCTAAATTGTAAAAGAAAAGTTATAATAATAAAGTAGTTTTTAAATATTCATGAAAGTTTAAATGTATTATTGTAACCTCGAAATTATAGGAATATATTTTAGAAAAACAAAAGCCTTGTGAATTGAATTCCAATTCCTTCGGAGGCGGAGAGATCTTCAAACAAGGGTGCTAATCCACAAGGCATTTGTTTTCTTTTCAAGTTGCAAAATTTTCTCTTCTTTTTTTCTTTTAAGCACACTTCAACGAGAACAAGATATGGAACGAATTCCATGCCCCAAATGAATTGATCTTTTTTATTTTTTATTTTTTTACATTTTTTTTATCTAGATAATACCTTTAACTTTGTACTTTGTTTAAATAACATAATTGAACTTTTAAAAAATTTCATTAATACTTTAAACTTTTGTTATAGAAATTGTTAGAAAAAGTAAATTAATTTACAAACAAAGTATGGTCAATTCAATTGCATTTGAAAAATTTGTGTCAATACCATTTATGAAAATTATAAATCTATCACATTTATTGTTACCATTCATTTAACCCAATAATAATAGTAAATGTGACAAATTTATAATTATAAGTAAACGTGATGAAAAGCAATCCAGTTTGCAAATGAAGCCATTACCATTAATCCATCAATTGAATATCATTTCGATTACACCAATTTTTATTACAAATTAGTAAACATGGCTTAAGAATAATTAGATTACGACGAATGATTTTTGTAATTTTACTAGATTACCACAAAATTGAAAATAGATCCATTAATAAACACAAAAATAAAGTTTGAAGAATTTGTAAGCAAAGTTTAAAGATGTAATGTGCCTAAAATTGAAAGTCCGTAATTTATTACACTTTTAAAAGTTTAAGAATAAAAGATATACAAATCTAAAAGTTATGTGAATTACACTCCAACTAGTTAAATGTGTTTTTTATAGCACAATCTTCCTCTTCAAAGTCTTCTACCACCAAGAGCAGTCACATCCACCGCTAGATAATTTTTTCGCTCAAAATTTGGCACATTCAATGATATATTAATTTATTATTCATTTATTTCATTAACTCTAAAAATTCTTAATATTACTATGGTGGCAAGCATTGGATAAAAGAGTTTCCATAACAATGCAATAGTAGAGATTTCCCCACCCCACCTTGAGCATTCACTAATGAATAATTTACACAATTCTTGGATGGAAACTAAAAGAAAGGGGAAGTAAAGCCTTCACTATGATCAATTGCATTCTTACAATCAAGTTCCTAGTTGTCATTATTTGTGCATGGTTACTGTGCATGTCATGCTAGCCAAGGGAAGAGAAAGAATTTAAGCTTCAAGGCATCAAATAGTTAAGTTCTTAAGAACCCGTTGGATGATTGCTGATCAATGTCCTCAAAATAATATGCAGGAATTTCTGAGGGTGAAGATAACTCGGCCACACACTTGAACTGAAAAAATGAAAATGCTTATCATTAAATACGATGAGATTACCATTAAAAATGAAAACTTCTGTAAAGTGTATTTAACCCTTCCTACATGTATCCTTCATTAGCCTCAGTTTTTGTCTTATTTATGTTAAATACCAATGGACCAAAAAGCTTAAGCTATCAATAATTAACTAAAAAGTTTAAGCTAATGATGAATGTAAATTTAAAATTATATCAACCATTACACTCTTCTCATTTGTGATTGAAAA
This sequence comes from Citrullus colocynthis, assembly GCA_031780015.1. Classification (NCBI taxonomy): domain Eukaryota; kingdom Viridiplantae; phylum Streptophyta; class Magnoliopsida; order Cucurbitales; family Cucurbitaceae; genus Citrullus; species Citrullus colocynthis. Next base: position 795,255 of record QLSR01000454.1, on the reverse strand, counting down.
TTTGAAGAAAACCCAATAAGTAGAAATCAATATTAATTAGAAAGAAAATAATATAGTAAATGTTTAAACAAAGGACCTCCTGCATTGATAGTATATTAAAATTATCGATTGATCTAAAAGCTTAAATTGATGGGTGAAGATGAATTCATTATGGATACCTATATCGAATTATAAAATTAAGAGTTTTACATGATAGAGTTAGTTTTATTCTTTTCAATTTCTTTTTATTTTATACGTCGCTATGTAAAATAACTAATGAAATATGTATGCACAGTACCTTATGCTGCTTGTACTTGTCTCTGATTGCCAGTAAAGAGCTTCCTTTTCTATTTAATTGCAAGTCATGAATGGCAAGAATGCATTCCTTTAGTTCAGATGGCCTGTAACCGGAGTAACGTTGTAGTGCAAAACACTGCAAAAATTGTGGTGAAGCAACAAAGTATGTTATCGCTTGAAACACCAACAATATTTTATTGAAGTTAACAAGAACATTATCAAACCACATTATAAATCGGTCATTAAAAGAGTTGCAGACATATCACTTACCCAAGGATGTTTCTCTGGTTGGATTGTGAATCTAGAAAGAAAAATGGCTGATGCAGCGACTTTTGAAGGTAAGATATGTACACAACGGTGATCTAACAAACTTAGCTCCGCGAGATAACAACTCAATAACTCAAATTGCAAATCTTGAGCCTGCTGATAGAGGTAAGTTTTTATGAATCAATAATGAAAGGAGGAAGAATAAAAATAGGAAGATGTCGTGAATGGGGTCTTACCTTCCAATTTTCTAAAGCAACTTTTGTATATATTCTGTAAGATGATGACAATGAGTTAGTCCCTCATTGCAAAAATGAGAAATATACGTTTGTAGGAACTGAAAACACGATAGTTGAAAACTTGAAAAGCATTCTTGCCTGAGGAAAACTTTTATCGTGGGGGCGCCTTCACAGGTCAAGAATTTGCGTACTTCTCTCTCCATATTCAGTACCTGCACATTAAACAAAACCAGATAAAATCCTTAATCAGTTGCCATTGAATAAGTATCTTGTCGCATATGAACCAAAATTAACAGCTAAATTACATTAACTCAAAAGGGGTATGCAGAAGGATTAAAGTTGATATCTCAATTTTCTAAAAGTGTTGATAAGACAGAAGATGTTAATGATTATGTCTTGAAAAACAATCATGAATAACAAAAAAAAATTAACATAAATATTAGCAATTATATCTATAACTCATAAACCATATGGACTTTGTCTTCCTTTTGTTGTAATTATGTCAGGGAAAACGATAGTGCAAGATGTTTATAGCGTCAAAAATATTAAAAGAGAAAGCAATGGCTTAAGCATGGAAAGGACTGATTGAGCACCTGTGCTTTGGTATAAGTATTATCTGTTATATAGCAGAAGTCTTCAACATGTGGAGGACTGATCTCTTCATGCGTCCTGCACAACCGATCAATATAGCAATGAGATTTACAAATAAAACCATAAATATTACCTAAAAAAACAAGTGGGTTCTTAGTAAATACGATGCAATTAGCATGCAACAAACGCCAAGAAGTTGTAGCTTGCTTCTGTCAACAGCATGCCAGGATAGGTATCTGTCAATATGTGATATGGTGAGATATACGGTGTCTGACACAAGCTTGTATTCCTCAGCAACCTCTACTAACCAATCCACTAGAATTTCTCGCATACGAGTGAAAGTTAAACTGGAATCACTATTGTAAGCCTTTTCAATGTTGTTGGACAGTAACTTCACGTGTAATTCCATCTGGTTCACGCAAGGAAATAACAAGTTGGATCAAATATATTGAAGTTTAACTATTGAAGTTGAAGATCATTATTATTTTGATAAAATCATGGGACTGAAAGCGGCATTAATTTGCTTGAACGTGTTGAAAGATGAGGAAACTAGCAGGCAGGAATACGAGCTTACAGACTTTACTTGTTAAAATGAGTATATAAGTACATTTGAGAAAATTCTTCTAATTCGAAGAATTATTGAGCGAGAAAATTGCGTTTCGAAACATTTATCCATATCGAAACAAAAATATTCGAGGGAGAACCTCCCCTGCGCTATGATAAATTCCTGCGAGACAAATCGCAGAAGCAACAATCGTAGATAAATTATAAAAATATCGGTAGCAAGGAACCTCTAAAAAAAATATATATATATAATCGTGAACAAACAAGATGCGGATGAAAGTATTAAACTGCACGAAGAAACGAATCGCAATCGTCAGTTCATATGACCACTTCACTACACACAATATCTCGATTTCAGAGAACTTGCTAAACCTATAACTTAAATTAAGAGCCAAAGAAAAGACATCGCAATACTCAATTCATATGAGCACTTCACTACACACAATATCTCAACCACAGAGAACTTGCAAAACCAAAACCTAAAACCAAGACAGAGTAAACGTATCGCAATCCTAGTTCATTTAACGAACTCACTGCACGCAATATCTCGATCACAGGGAACTAACCAAACCAATATCTAAAATACAAGACATAGAAGCCGAAATCCATACCTCCAGAGATCGAAGATGGTTATAAATGCTAAATGCAGAGCCAGATTTCTCCGAACAGTCAGCAGACCTTCCTTCAGGTAGTTCCTCTTTGTCCAGATCCTTATCCGTCATCTCCTGATCAGAAAAGGAGCACTGGCTCGAACTGAAGATCAATGAGTTAGTGATCTCGCCAAGTACGGGTCTCTTGTTGGCAGTGGCCTGTTGCAAAGAGTGCTCCTCCGAGTCGCGCTTCTTCGACGTTCGGACGGATGGCTTGTGGTACTCCGGCGGGTCCATGGGAGATGGAAAGAATCCGATTCCAAACGGCGGAGAGAGAATGTGGACGTTGCAGAGTTTGCCGGAGAAGGCAAACGGAGGAGGAGGAGGAGGAGGAGGAGAAGCTCGGAGAATCCATTGGTGGAAGGATGGAGTTGGTGGTGAAATAGAGAGGAAGAGGAGGGAGAAATGCCGCCATTTTCATGAATTTCAAATCTAAGCGGCCGCCTCGCGGTTGGCGATCGTCGCGAAAATTTAGATAAAAGTGCGCCATATCATTTTTATTTCTATTTTTTTAAGTTCTGATAAATAGTTTATCCCAAAAAGGTAAAATAAAATAATTACATAAACAGTGAATAAAGTTTGATTTATCAAATAAGAGCTTGATTGGAATGACTGAGAAATAAGTATTTTTTAAAAAAATTTATTTTATTTAATTTTTTTATAAAAGTTATTTAAATTTTATTTCATTGAGTCGTTATCCAACACTTTAATTTTTTTTTTAATTTAGTGAAATTTTGAGTGGTTACCGACCATTGTTTATGAAAAAAATTACATTACAAATTTAATCTCCTAACACTTTTATATTTTTGCTTTATAAGAAGAAAAACTGTTTTAAATGACATAACTGTTGAAATATTAACAAATATATCAAAAAAAAAAAATTCTATCCACAGTAAACCTAGATAAATATGTATCAGTGATTAGGATTAAAGTGATAGATGTCTAATGTCTATCACAGTCTATCACATCTAGAAAATAAAATTTTACTATAATTACTTTCAACAGTTTTGCTATCGAATTTAATGAATTTTTGAACTTTCCTTTTTACTTTTGAGAGTGAATTTAACTTTTGAAGATGGTCAAATGCCTCTTTAAATCGAGGTATTATCTATTATTATTGGGTTAAGAGTATAAAATTTTTATTTTTCTTTTTGCTCTTTTTATTTGATGGTTATATAGTTAGTTATAGTGCCATTTGAGGTAATTTTGTTTTAATTATAGCAATTAAACAATTTATAACCACCTTGATTTTAATATCTTGATTTTTATTTACTTTTTATCATGTTTAGATTTGATTTTATGTTAAAACTTTTTTTTATCCACCATCACAATAACTAATTCAAAATAAAATCTTATCGAAATCTAAATATGTATCTGAAATCAAAAATTCATTTATAAAGGCTTCATGCACTTTTTTCTTAACGTCTAAGTATGCGTCACCTTCTATTTTTCTACTTATTTTTTTAACCAAGAAAGGATTTATTACAAAAAAAAAAAAAATATATATATATATATATATATATATATATATTTAAATTAGAATTTAAGATTGAGACGATTATGAAATCATCTATACCAAATTAAAAGGAATTTTTTTTATTGAGAGAAACTAATCAAAACATCCAAATCAAAATTTTAAAAATATATTTATGTTAATAAGGACTATCACAAAATCTAAAATAATATATTTTTTTAAATTAAAAATTGAAATTAAGATTATAATAGACCCATTCAAAGCAAAAAATAAATAAATAACCAACAGAGAATTATCACGAAATTTAACAGTTTTAAATTATTAAAAGAAAAATTAAACCTTTAACATTATACGGATTTTTTTTTTCTTTGATTAACAAATTCATCCTCAATTCATTAAGAACTGAAAGTATAATTTTTGTTTTTGATATGGCTGTCGAAAATATTTACAAATAATGCAAAATTTGATGTGTAAATATTTTCAACAGTTTTGCACTTAAAATAATTTCCCTTTTTCATATGCAAATACCGTATATTCAATTTTTATATTTACATTCAAAATCGTTATTTCTAACCTAAAAAATTTTTTATGGGACAAAACTAACTTTTTTTTTTTTAATTTTATTTTTTAGATTTTTAGAGGTGTGCCCTACATAGTTATTTCTCATCCAATTGCCTCCAATTTGTTTCTAACTTTTACATTTATCTAATTTACCAAACACGATTTTCAGACCTACAACTTCAATTAAACCTTAAACTTGTCATTTTCCATTTTGCTTTCACTTTCTTATTACTTGAGGGTCCCAATTTCAGAGAATTTCGTTTTCTTAGGGTCCCATTGATACACCAGGTATATAAATTTTTTACTTTTTTTTTTTCATCCACGTGGGGTAGGGTACATTGTAGTCGGTTATATATATACATATATTTTGTTCTGTATATGTATCCAAATTTGAAAAAAAAAAAATAGTTTTGTTGGTGGGAGGGAGAAGTTTTTGCTATCGAAATTATCAAAGTTTTTAGCCATTTATGAGAAAAGAGAATGAAGATGTAATTTTTCTCCAAAAAAAATTAGGGATTTGTGATTTTCCGTAAGGTTACGGGAAAAATCACATATCCCTTTTTTTTACAAAAAAAAAATCCCTCTTTGCTTGTTTGCTTGTTTTCTACTTCTCTCTTTCTTTATCTTATGTTGATAACTATTAAATCTACTTGCAGAATGTCTTGCATATTTGTTTGCTACGATGGTATTTGGAAGGAGGATGAACGAGATTACATAGAGGTAATGGGTTTGGAAGTAAGAGGTGAGATCGAATATGAGGAATTTTTGTTAGAGTTGTATAAACTTAGTGGGATTTACCCAAACCATCATGGGCTTATTCTAAGATGTATACACAATTTTGGATACCATCCAAGCTTTCTATAAAACTTAGCGCAAGAATACCCACTCCTTATTACCCTGCACCACCTGCCGTTGAAGAATATTTTCGATCATACGATGATTTATATGGTCATGTTTCTACATTAACCCCTAAACCAATAACGTAATCTCATACGACCTAGTTGATGATAGTTTCTACATTGACCCATACAATTTTGAACAAGAGGGTCTGTCGTCTTCAAGATATGGTTTGGGATAGGGAAATTTTGATATAGGAAGGGGGCTCAATGAAGAGGGTTATAGGGACGAAAATGCATGTGAAGACAACAACGATGAAGAATATGCATCTGACGAAGATCAGGTATTAGGTGATCATACTTATCTATCACTTGAGGATGGTGAGGGAGACGATGTTGAAGAGAGTGATGTTGACATCCCGAGTGTGAACTAAATGTCTACAAGATGTTAACGGTGCCTTCAAAGTAGTCATAAGCCAAGATCCTTAGCTCCATTAAATACCTACATATATCATATAATATAACAAATACTATGAACATGAGAATTGGTACTAAGGAAGAATGACATAATGCCCAAATTTTTCGAAAGTTCAAACCTACCAAGAAATTTAGGCATTCGGTCACTTTTTCTATAAAATCTTGTTCGAAAGCTTACATGACAGAATGCCCAAAATTCCAAAAGTTCAGACCTACCAAGAAATTTGGGCATTCATAAGGACTCGTTCGAAAGCTTACATGAAAAATGACAAAATGCCCAAATTTCAAATCTACCCAGTCACTTTTCTCATAAGGTCTTGTTGGAAACCTTACGGAAAAAGTGTCAAAATGTCCAAATTTCCCGAAAGTTCAAACTTATAGGAAAAATTTACTTTACAGGAAAAATGACCAGGAAAAATGACAGATAGCATAACCAGACCCATTTTTTTTCTCCAATTTCAGACATTTCCTACACATATTAATGGATGTCAAATAGAAAAATTTATTTTGTTTTTCGTATTTTTACCAATAACTATTCAAAAACCTAATTTGTTTTCTGTCTGACTATCGTCTTGTGTTCCTTTGTTTATCAAAGGTACTTGGGTAGAATCCAACGACAAATGGAAGGAAATGAAAGAAGACAAAGTACCTTAGGGAAGAAGACGATGTTTGAGGGAAGAAGACCAAGCTTTTGGGAAATGGAAGGAGAAAAGGAGAAACTTTCGAGAAACTATATAAAAGGCAACGAGGAAAGTTGAATTTCAACAATTGGGATGGTGAATCAGTTTTCGGAGAACTCTATAAAAGGTTAAGAGGAAAGTGGATTTTGAACCGTTGGGATGATGAATCGGTTTTTCCGAAAAAGTATATAAACGGTGAAGGGAAAAAGGGAATTTGAACCGGATGGTGACCGGTTATAGGGAAGGCAAACATAGTTAAAAGGGAAGAGAAATAAATTGAGGGTATTGCAAAATTTACACTATCTAGGACCCACCTTTGAAAATCTAAAAAGTTGAAAAAGGTTAGAAAAAGAAATTTTTAAAAAATGGTTAATTTTGTCTCATACAAAACTTTTTGAGTTAGAAATAACAATTTCCTCTTTTTTAATACTATAAAATATTAGAATTTTTTTTCACTTTTATCTCATTTTAATCCCATAATTATATGAATATATCGATGTAATTAGAGTTATAAATATAAATATTAATTATTTCAAAATAATATCATCATTATATATTTTTTAAATCGTTTTTTAACCACCTAAGTTAGAAACATTTTGATTTTGATTTATTTTTAAACCATAAATCTCGGACTAAATTACACTTCCAAATTTTTCATTGTTTCAAGTATCTCTTATTTATTATTATTATTTTTTCCTTACATTAAATTCGTTAACAACACTTACCATTCTTTTCTGCTCTTTTTTATAATGGTATATATTTCAATCTAAGTTTTGCTAAAATAAATAGGGCAAATATTGTATACTCTAAACTTTGGGTTGTATAAATTAAAATCATGAATTAATAATTGTATCAATTTAAAACGGAACATTATAATTTTGCAACCTCCTCTAAATTTCATCCAATCGATATGGTGTGAAACTCATAATTTAAGTCAATTAAACTCTTAAATTTTCATAAGCCAAACAATTTAGACTCTTTATTATGATTATTTTGAAAATCATTCATACATTAATTCTCAAACGTGTGTATATTTCTTCAAATGTTGATTTTACAAAATGAACGATTTGAAGTTGTTATCAGTGCAAAATTACTACTTTGGGAAAATATGCCTAGTGAAAAGAAACTTCACTAGATAAAGAGCTAAACGATTGCAACGATGAACTTAACTGATAGATTCGTTCTTTAGAAACTCATGTAAAACCTATTCTTCAATTTCAACTTAGGCTCTTCTTAAGTTTGAGCTCCCCTCACTTCCACACAAGCTTCTCCCAAGTTTTGAATAAGATCTCATCGATAAAACATCAATTACTCACCCTGAATTTTCACTTACTCCCGAAGTGATTCACAATGCTTATAAACAACTAATCTAACTAATCCAGTCTACTTGACTACCAATAACACTCTAGCTCAACAACAAATTACATAAAGTTCATTAGCCGCGCATAAGGGCCGAGGTTCAGACAATCTTAAAAAACCTTAAAACTCACACTCTTTTCATTTAAAAGGGCTAACCCAAAATTTAAGCCAGACCCACAATATATATGGCTTGGTTTGAGAAGATCTTAAAGTAACAAAATAAATAAATAAATGAAAAAGGAAGTAAAAGCTTCTTTGTTCGGCTATGCGATTGTCTCTCTCTATTTTGTGTCAATTTCTTCAACAATATTCTCTCTCTCTGAGATTAATTTTTTAATGTTTTAAACAAAACATAACAAAAGTAATGAATAAGAAAACTAATATTATAATATTCTTCAAGGTTAATTTTAAAAAATTTATAAACAAAAAATTATTATAAATAGAAAAAAATATCAAACTATTTATAAATATAGAAAAATTGTATTGTTTATTAGCGATAGACTATGATACACTTTGTTCGTTTGAGTGATAGAAGTCTCCCACGGTCTATCGCTCTAGTGATAAAAGGCTATTGTCGATAGATAGTAAACTTTATATATATATATATATATTCATAAATAGTTTGACTTATTTTGCTATATTTGAAAACAACCTTTCTAAAATGCCAAATTCACAACTTTTGAACAATATTTTTTTAAAAATGACAAAGTCCAGGATTTTTTTTTTTTTTTTTTTTTTTTGAGTTTGTACGGATGACTTGTTTTAAAAGGTCTTAATAATAGGGCAATTGCAATGAGTGACACTTTTAGGACTAATAATTAAGTGCATGATAACAATATTTTTAAAGGATTGCAAATATAACAATCTTCTCAAATTTCTTTATTTATTTTATTTTTATTCTTATTATACTTTGTTTTTCTTTATGAGTTCAACAACATGTGCTATTTGGAGATTCTATACCTCTTAGTTCAAGTTTTTTTTTTTTCACATGATCTCTTTTGTTGTTTTGTTTATCATGTTCCTTGCTCTTGATATTGAGATTTTTTTTTTCAATTTTGTCATTTTATCTTTCATTTTCATTAATTATATGCCTACTTTCCTACAATATTATCTTTCTTCAGTTATATCTAGTTTTTATTGACTCTTCTTTTCTTTACAAGTTCCTTTTCCCTCTCTTCCTTGTTATTGGTGTTTATCATTATGTATTTTTAGCATAATAGACTTGTGTGATTCGAACTTTTGACTTTTGTAATGAAAAGTCTATGTCTTAGGCTAGTTGAACTATGTTCATATTGGTTTATTACAACATACTTTTAATTCACAACTTATATTTATTAACGATATACTATTATGGCTACACATTTCAATCACGGTACACAACTAACACATATAATATCTAACTCTTCTATCACTATAAATTTCAAACAAATATTTTTCTCTTTCTTTCTTCATTTTCTCACTTTCTTTCTCCAATTTTATTTTATCCATCTCTTTCACTGATAACTCAACAAAATATTTAAAGTAATTTGATGCAATCTCTTTCTCAAAGCAATCATAAGAACTAGAAACAACTAAACTACAGCTGAACTATCTATGACTGAAGTTTAAAAACACAAAATAAAAAACTTATAAGTAGCCTTTCACATAAGTGATGACTATATGCTATGTGAAATCTATTAGCTATCATTGATGGATTCGAATAATATAAACAACGCTGTCAGTTCTATTCATTAGTAGAGTCTATCGGTAATACCTCTTTAGAGTCTATTGGTGATATCTCATATCACTAATAGAGTCTATTCATGATATCTCATATCACTAATATAGTCTATTCATGATAAAATATCAGTGATAGACTATATATATCATTGGTACGAGTCTACCAATGATGGACTTCTACCAGTGACAAATTTTGCTATTAGTGATAGAAGTCTATCATCAGTATGAATTTATCGACGAAGTCTAGTACTATTGATAACAAATGTATTAGTGATAGACTCTATCGCTGATTGACTTATCAACGATATAGTCTATCACTGTTATACTCCAAGAGCCAAATCTAAATTTTGCTATATTTGCAAAATAATTTGCATCATGCTATATATGCTAATACTTGGGTCTGATTGATATATTTGTAACTGCCCCTTAATAAAACATGACACAATTATTAAAAAGTATTGTTTTTACATTATGATTATGTCATATCAACATAAAATTACAAAAATGGAACATTGCACATGTGGGTTAGGATCTCGCTCTGGTTCTTTGCTCTCATTACTCTTGCTCCTTCGAGTTTAGGTGTTCTCACTCCTTTCCCTCTATTTTCTCTTACAACTTAGCTCTCTCTCTTTATTCTCTCTCTCTCTCTCTCCCTCTATTTTCTACTCTCGCTTTTCTCTAACTCTTTGTATTGAAAAAAAAGAGAAGCAAATAGCAAAAGTTGCAAGATTGAAAGCAAGGAGCAAATAGTGAGATTAGCGAGAGCAAAGATTGAGAGTCAATATTCAAGAGTCCATAAGAGGGTTGATTTGGTAATTTACACCAGTGATGATGCAAACAAAAAGTAAAAAAAACTCTATCAAATTTCACTTTGAGCTAAAAAATCGAGTCAGCCGTTCAATTATGGAAAATTGTACAAAATGACTCAAAAAGCAAAAACTTTGTCATCACTAACCTCTTTCTAAAAGCTTATTTGTTATTAACCTTTTTGGCATGTGAAATACCACTTTTACCCTCAATATTAAATGCTTTCTTCCTTTGTAATACCTAAGTTTCTTTTGCTCTTCCCTACCAACAACAACAAACACAAAAGTTAAAATCATTCAAAACTAAAAATGTTTTAACATTTTGCTTATTTTTATAAGTATGGTTGGAAAGGACACAAAAAACCGTATGAAAACGAGTGGTTATTAAGTTAAAACGGAGTTGTATTGACAAATAAATGACAAAAATAAAATTATCGTTTGTGCAAAAAAAATATGTGATCGCTTACATCAGCGTATGCAATCACTGACATCAACATACATGATCGCTTATATCAACATACATGATCGCTTATATCAACATACACGATCGCTCAGCTTTTGTTTTGCAATTTTGTTTTGGTCATATATTCGTCAATATAACTCTGTTTTTGCTAAAAGAACAGTCTTTTTCATATGTTTTTTTTCTTGTTCTTTCCAACCATGGATGTAAGCTGAATAAAAACTTAAATAATATTTGACTTTATTATTCAAAAGTAAATTTTTTAGCATTTTGCTCAATTTACAAGCATAATCTGAAAAGAACGCGAAGAAATGTATGAAAACAAGTAGTAATTTAGCTAAAATGGAGTTGTATCAACAAAGATATAACAAAAACAAAATTTCAAAACAATTGCGCTCCGTGATATAAGTGATCGCAACCTTTTTGCACGCACAATAATTTCGTTTTTGACATATCTTCGTCGATACAACTCTGTTTTAGCTAAATTACCACTCGTTTTCATACGTTTCTTCGCGTTCTTTTTGATTATGCTTGTAAATTGAGCAAAATGCTAAAAAATAATGAATATAAATGATATTATAATATTTAAACTTAGATAAAATTTACTTTTAGAGTAATAACTTGAAGATTATTTAAGTTTTTATTCAGTTTACATGCATGGTTGGAAAGACACGAAAAAACATATGAAAACAAATGGTCATTTAGCAAAAACAAAATTGTATCGATGAAGATATGACTAAAAAAAAATGGCAAAACAAAAGCTGAGCGATCGTGTATACTGATGTAAGTGATCGTGTACGTTGATGTTAGTGATCATATAGGCTGGTGTTAGTAATCGCGAATGTTGATGTCCGCGATCACACATTTTTTCTATAATTTTGTTTTTGTCATATCTTTATCGATACAACTCCATTTTAACTAAATGACTACTCGTTGTCATACGATTTTTTCACGTCATTTTCAACCATGCTTATAAAGTAAACAAAATGTTAAAGCATCTTTCGCTTTAAATGACTTTGAATTTTCGTTTTGTTGTTGTTAGAAGGAAAAAGCAAAAGAGACCGAAAAAATATATGGAGAAAAAATATTTAAGGATAAAAGTGATATTTTATAGGGTAAAAGGATCCATAACAAATTAATTTTTAAAAAGAGGTCACTTCTAAATTTTTTTTTTTTTTGTTTTCTTGGGTTTATCCGGGTTAAATTCAACGGTTGAGATACGAGCCAGGCCGAGGAGACAAATTTGTTTGTCGCACTCGGAGGCTTCATCAACATCGTTGATCTAATCCCCCTCTCTCTCTTAATTGTGGTTGCAGTTAAATGGTGTACAGGTAGTAGTCAGCACCAGCAAGGTGAAGAAGAGGGAGACAAGAGAAGTGGTTGAGGTTGTGGCGCTATTTGCCAATGGCAACCTTCACCTCTTCTCTCTCGCTCCCTCTCCAATTCCATCGCTTATCTCGCTCTCGCCGCCAATTTTCTTCACCTCCTCTTCCTCCTTCCGCCAATTTCACCTTCCGATTCTCAGCCCTAACTATCTCCTCCTCCTCCTTGCACTCCGCCTCCGACAATTTTGATCATGCCAACCACTCGCACTCGCGTTTTTCATCCAAGGTCTGATTGCTTACTTTTTCTTTTTATGATTCATTTCTGTTGCCTCTGGAATTAGCTTTTGTTTAGTTTCAATTTGTCTTAGTTCTATTTCATCGCAATTCATTGAATACAGAGGTTTTAATTAACTTGTGGAATTAGCTTTCATTTACTTGGTTTGAGTTCTCTTCCGTTGGAATAAGTGGAGGATATGAGTATGGGTGCTGACAGTGTATTCGTTGTTAGACTTCAAATGGACTCTTAAATTACTCAAAAGTTTATGTTAATAGGTGAATGTAAATTTAATATTATATTATCTAACACTTGTCTGGGTTTGGAATACGTAGAGGACCCAACAAGTGGAAATCAATATTAATGGTGGAGAAAATAACATTGCATGGTTTGAATAGATAACTTCCTGAACCACTTGCTCTGATACCATTTGAATCATTAGTTGACCCAAAGTTTAAAGGTATATTTAATATTATATCATCTAACACGAATCTTCCAAATTTTGGTTTAAAGTTGAGTAGTTTTAGTTTCGTTTTGGTAAACTGAATTTGCGAAGGATTAACTTAACTATGCTGGTACTTTGTACTAAAGAGCATTAACTATTTAGCTTCCTCAGGGGTAATATTTAGCTTCTTGATAGCCAATTCATATAACTAGGCTTCAATTCATTAGCTATTGAGCTTCCTCAGTAGTTTTGTTGGTTCGTTCTTATTGCATTTAGTAAATAAGAGGATCCCAGTGAGCGCTTTTAATCACTAAAATTACACACTAGAAAGTCAGTTGGATCTTGTACTGGTTGGTTGGTATGGCTTGTAGGCAACTATTTTCCCTCTTTATGATTATGTTTCAGATCTAAATTTTGAAGCACGTGATGAATGTTGATATGTTTTCCCTGTAAAATTCTTTTGTTGACGTGTTTTATTTACATTTTTCAGAAATCAGTTCTTTCATCTTTGATACAAGAGATAGAGCCGTTAGATGTAAGCGTAATTCAGAAAGATGTTCCACCTACCACTGTGGATGCTATGAAAAGGACTATCTCAGGCATGCTGGGGTTACTTCCATCTGACCAGTTTCAAGTTTTAGTTGAGGCTTTATGGGAACCAGTATCTAAGTTATTAGTTTCTTCAATAATGACCGGGTAAGTTGACTACCCTAATTTGTGTCTTTAGGCTTTTTGAGATTCCTTGAGAAGACAGAGAAGGACCGATTTTTTTCACTGGCAAATTTGTATGTTTTTATAGTAACAGTCAAGCATCTTTTAACTGTACTTAATATAATTGCATCTTAATATGAATTGTTTTTGTGTAACTTTTTAACTTATGGTGGCTACTGATAAGGTTGGTTCGGTTCAGTCATTGGTGTCCTTGTTTCTGATGTCAATACACCCATGAAAAATGTGATATTTACTTTTTCCTTTCTTATTCACGTTACATATTAGCATATCTTGATGGTATTTTTTTTTGTTCTTCTGATGCTATTTCAGGTACACATTGCGTAATGCTGAATATAGACTCTGCCTTGAAAGAAATCTCGACTTTGATGATGGAAATAAGGACAAACAATCAAATGATAATTGTAGAGTTAACCTACATGAAATGTTGCTTGACAGTGCAAATTTAGCAAATGTTTCAGATGAAAACGAGTCTTCTTCCAATTGTGAGGAATCGTTGGACAAATCATCAGAAAGCATTAATATTCAAGGCATTGGCGAAACTTCTCCTGAAGTTCAACAACATATTCTTCATTTGCAGTTCCAATTATCTTCAATTAAAAAGGTATTCATTCTCGTAAGTCTGGCAACCCTTTCTCTACTTATTTAACAACCCCGCTCCAAATATGTTAATTATAATAGCGAGATGTTGTTAGATAATGATTTTGGACAAATTTATAATATTATCCATTAGGTGTGGTGAGGTGACCAGCTGAAAATGTATTTTGCTATTTGCAACTGGCACATTCGATTATTCTGTTAAAACTAGTGGAGCCTGCTTGTTGAGAAAATGGAAGAATCTTTTCATCAGAGACATTAAGTTTTTCAACTACGGTTTTTGACTTCTTGTTCTAACTTCTGTTCTCCTTGATATTTTATTCTTTTTACTAACTGTTGGAAAAGGAAAATATTTGGGAGATATTTTAGAATTTATCTCTTTCCTTATATATGTTTTCAATATTTTTTCCTTGTTTAAGTTTCTTATCTCTATTTATTCTTCCTCTTGTAATTCTTTGATTGTATCAAACAAATAAAGAAAAAGAGAAACTTCTATCGTGGTTTTTTCTCCCTAATCTAGGGTTTTTCCACGTACACCTTTGTGTTATTTTTCTTTCTCTCTTTCAATATGGTATCAGAGCAAGGTGAGGAAACCCTAGCCGTCACTGATGAAAATAACCCTAGGCAAGAACTGCTGCCATCGTCGCCGACAGGATCCGCCGCCGCTGCCACCACCACAGAATCCGCCGTCCAAGCTGCGATCCACGAGTATCTCCGGTCGCTCAACCCAAATGCTGCTGCCGCTTTTGTTCAGAGCCTACTGCCGCAATGGGAAAACCCTAGCGCCGCGCCTCCTCGTATCCACCCGCCGCCATCTGAGAATGTCGGGCTTGCTACTCAGATCTACCGACATGCCGCCGGCCATCCCGATTTGCGCCTCTCGTCGACCGTCTCTGCCGCACAGCCGCACGTCGAGGAGGTCAAATCTGCGTCTAACCCCGATCGGCGCCTCCATCTGACCAGCGCTACTACACAGCTACCATTTGCGGAGATCGGAAGTTCGTCTGGGTGTCTTGGGCAGCCGAGAGTCGATGCCGGCGTCGGTATTCCTCCGACCACCGCGGCTACCACCGGATCTAGTGGTTTCTTTTCTCTTCAACAACAACTCGCCGATCTTCAAGCAAATTTTCAACAACAAATCGCTGCTCTCGGAGCCACACTAAGTGCTTCTACTCGTATGGGTCAAAGTGCAGTAAATTCGAGTATCCCGTCAGATTTACCGTTGTATCCAGTGCATCCAGTAACTACAATCCCGACCATTACACCGACATCTTATTTGTCTGGTCCAATAAGCAATGCCACTGGACTGACTATTGGTGAAAAATTGAATGGCCAAAATTACTTCTCCTGGTCTCAGTCGGTAAAAATGATTCTTGAAGGGCGTCACAAATTCGGGTATTTAACTGGCGACATACCAAATCCCAGACCAGGAGACCCGCAAGAGCACATTTGGAAAGGAGAGGATTCCCTACTCCGGTCACTTTTAATTCACAGTATGGAACCTCAAATTGGAAAGCCCTTATTGTATGCTGCCACAGCTCGAGATATTTGGGATGCCGTTCAGAAATTATACTCCAAAAGACTGAACGCCTCTCGACTCTACACACTGCGGAAACAAATCCACGAATGTAAACAAGGTACTATGGATGTTACATCATACTTTAACAAATTGTCTCTGATATGGCAGGAAATGGATTTGTGTCGAGAACTTGTTTGGGATTGTCCGTGTGGGGGAGTTCAATACTACAAACTTGAGGAAGTTGACCGAGTATATGATTTCTTAGCCGGCTTAAACTCCAAATTCGATGCTGTACGAAGTCGAATTTTGGGACAGAAACCAACACCAACCTTGATGGAAGTCTGTTCCGAAGTTAGGCTTGAGGAAGATAGAACGAGTGCTATGAATACTGTGGGTACCTCCATTACTGACTCAGCTGCGTTCAACGCAAAAATAACTAGTACAACTGGAGACAAGCAGAATGGGAAACCTCCTCCAGTCTGTGAACACTGTAAAAAACCATGACACACGAAAGATCAGTGTTGGAAGCTACATGGTCGGCCTCCGAATGGTAAACGTCGACCTCCAAACAACAAACCTAATCAGGCCTTGATAAGTGACTCGGAACCATGTCGTCAAGAGAACTACCCAGCTGACAATGGTACCACTACTCTTGGGGCAATTGCACATTCAGGTATTTCTCCATCCTTGAGTTTACTCAGTGTTACTGGCCAGAAACCCTGGATTCTTGATTCAGGAGCTACGGATCATTTGACTGGAACTTTTGACGATTTCCTATCTTATCATCCATTTGCTGGTAATGAAAAGATTCGAATTGCTGACGGGACACTTGCCCCTGTTGTCGGCAAGGGTCATATTTCTCCTTTCGATGGTCTAATATTACAGAATGTCCTGCATGTTCTCAAAATCTCATATAACTTACTGTCTGTGAGTAAGATAACCAGAGATTTAAATTGTCGTGTAGCTTTCTCACCCGATGATGTTCTTTTTCAGGACTTGAGCTTGGGGAAGACGATTGGCACTGCCCAGGGGACTCTATTTCCTTAATAATGATACTTCCTCTAGGCAAAGCTCTAGGACTAGTTTGTTATCTTCCTATTTTTCAACTTCTGAAACCGACTGTATGTTATGGCATTTTCGTCTTGGCCATCCCAATTTCCAATATATGAAATATTTATTTCCCCATTTGTTTAATAAAGTTGACATCTCTTTATCTTGCGATGTGTGTATTCGTGCAAAACAACACAGAGTCTCCTTTCCGTCTCAACCTTACAAACCCTCTCAACCTTTCACCCTTATTCACAGCGATGTTTGGGGCCCCTCGAGGATTACCACCTCGTCGGGTAAACGTTGGTTTGTTACCTTCATTGATGACCACACTCGTCTTACTTGGGTCTTCCTTTTAACAGATAAGTCTAAAGTCTCCTCCATTTTCCAACAGTTCTACACCACCATTGAAACTCACTTTAATGCCAGAATTGCCATTCTTCGAAGTGACAATGGTCGTGAATTCCTCACTAATACCCTCCGAGCGTTCTTATCCACTAAAGGTATCGTTCACCAGAGCTCATGTGCCTATACGCCCCAACAAAATGGAGTGGCTGAAAGAAAAAACCATCATCTTCTTGAAGTTGCCCGGTCTCTTATGCTTTCAGCCTCTCTTCCATCTTACCTGTGGGGAGATGCCGTATTGACTGCAGCTCATCTTATAAATCGGATGCCTTCTCGCGTTCTCCACTTCCAAACCCCTCTTGACTACCTAAAATTGTCTTATCCCACCACTCGCCTTATACCTGATGTTCCTCTCCGCGTGTTTGGATGTACAGCATTTGTCCACAGCTTCGGTCCAAACCAGACTAAGTTCTCCCCTCGGGCCCAGAAATGTGTCTTTGTTGGATATCCCCTCCACCAGCATGGTTATAAATGTTTCCATCCCACTTCCCGGAAATACTTCATCTCTATGGATATCACCTTCCTAGAAGATCAACCTTTTTTTCCCGTTAGTCCTCTTCAGGGGGAGAGCAATAATGAAGAGACTAACTATCCAAATTCTCCAAATTCCCTTTATGAACCTACTCTAACAACCCACGACACTATCCTACCCACTAGACAAGTCCCATGGATAACGTACTACAGGAAGAATCTTATAAAGGAAATGGCGGCCCCTACTGATGTGCTGGCTCCGGTCCAATCATCCGAACCGACACAAGCCCAAAGTACAACTGATCCTGAAAATAATACTACTTGCGTTGAAAATATCTGTGTTGAAAACGACATTGTGGACCTGACAAAACGTTCGGCAGAAGAGGGTAAAGATGATATGACAGAAGCTGAAAATGAGACAGTGTCAAAAACAGTTGAGGAGAATGAAAAAGGGATAGAACCCCAAAACCCTACTGGAGAAGAGCCCGACAAGACAGGAGAGGGTGATACCAATCTAGACCTGCCCATTGCATTAAGAAAAGGCACAAGATCTTGCACCAGGTATCCTATGTACAGCTTCCTCTCCTATAATAATTTGTCTTCTAAGTTTAGAGCATTTACTGTTAGTCTTGATACTGTAACCATACCGAAAAACATATATGCTGCTATGGAAATCCCTGAATGGAAGACTGCTGTTATGGAAGAAATGAGAGCTCTTGAGAAAAATCATACTTGGGAACGTGTTACTTTTCCGAAAGGGCATAAACCAGTTGGATGTAAATGGGTATTCACAACAAAGTATAAATCTGACGGAACTCTTGACAGATATAAAGCCAGGCTTGTAGCAAAAGGATTCACTCAGACTTTTGGGGTAGACTATTCCGAGACTTTTTCTCCTGTCGCAAAGTTGAACACAATCAGAGTCCTGTCAGTTGCAGTAAACAGAGATTGGCCTCTCTATCAGCTAGATGTGAAAAACGCCTTTTTGAATGGTGATCTAGAAGAAGAAGTGTATATAAGCCCCCCTCCTGGCTTTGAAGACCAATTTGATCGATGTGTGTGTAAACTTAGAAAGGCCTTGTATGGATTAAAACAGTCACCAAGAGCATGGTTTGAGAGATTCACTACCTTTGTTAAGTCCCAAGGCTTCACTCAAGGACACTTTGACCATACCCTATTTACAAAGAGGTCTGTCTCAGGTAAGATTGCGGTTCTGATTGTATACGTCGATGACATCGTTTTATCTGGAGATAATACTGCTGAAATCAACAAGTTAAAACAGAAAATGGCAGACGAATTTGAAATTAAAGACCTAGGAAATCTAAAGTATTTTCTTGGGATGGAGATAGTAAGATCAAAAGAAGGTATCTCAGTTTCTCAACGCAAATACACTCTTGATTTACTGAAAGAAACAGGTATGACCGGATGCAGGCTTGCTGACACTCCGATCGAGTCTAATGCCAAATTGGGAGAGTCTATTACCAAAGTTCCTGTTAATAAAGAGAGATATCAACGTCTAGTTGGGAGACTAATCTACTTAGCACACACTAGACCAGATATCTCCTATGCTGTCAGTGTTGTGAGTCAGTTTATGCAAGCTCCCTACGAAGAACACATGGAAGCTGTAAACAGGATTCTAAGGTATTTGAAGAGCACACCAGGAAAAGGATTGATGTTTAGAAAATCCGACAAAAAATACATCGAAGCCTATACAGACTCTGACTGGGCAGGATCAGTAATTGACAGAAAATCTACATCTGGGTATTGCACCTTTGTGTGGGGTAACCTTGTAACGTGGAGAAGTAAGAAGCAAAGTGTAGTTGCTAAAAGTAGTGTTGAAGCAGAATACAGAGCTATGAGTCATGGAATATGTGAAGAAATCTGGTTGAAGAAAGTTCTATCTGATCTTCACCAAAGCAGTGAACTACCTATGAAACTCTATTGTGACAATAAGACTGCTATTAGCATTGCAAACAATCCAGTTCAGCATGATAGAACAAAACATGTGGAGATCGATAGGCACTTTATAAAGGAGAAACTGGAAAACGGAAGCATTTGCATTTCGTATATTCCTTCTAGTCAACAAGTTGCAGATGTTCTTACCAAAGGGTTGCTTAAGCAGAACTTTGATGCATGTGTAAGCAAGATGGGTCTAATTGACATTTACGTTCCATCTTGAGGGGGAGTGTTGGAAAAGGAAAATATTTGGGAGATATTTTAGAATTTATCTCTTTCCTTATATATGTTTTCAATATTTTTTCCTTGTTTAAGTTTCTTATCTCTATTTATTCTTCCTCTTGTAATTCTTTGATTGTATCAAACAAATAAAGAAAAAGAGAAACTTCTATCGTGGTTTTTTCTCCCTAATCTAGGGTTTTTTCACGTACACCTTTGTGTTATTTTTCTCTCTCTTTCAATACTAACTTATATCCCATGAAATCTTGGAACGTTCTACGTTCCATTTGTACCGAAATTTCTTACGTTCCTGTGTTAATTTGTTGAAGGAACTCCATGAGGTAAAGAGGAAAAGTGAAGCTCTTCAGATGCAACAGTTTGTTGGTGAGGAGAAAAATGATCTTTTGGACTATCTGAGATCATTACAGCCAGAAAAGGTGTGTTGATTTTTCCAGAGCAATCAAACTCTGGTTGTCAATTTAAGATCTTCTACATGACGTGTGCAGTGCAACTTATCAGGTTACAATAATTAACACAACATGATTTTTGTTGCTCTTTTTACATTCTTGAAGCATATATCGATCATTAAGATCCCATCCAATAACCATTTGGTTTTTGGTTTTTAAAAATTGTTCTTGTTTTCTTTCAACTTCCTATTTCCTAATTAAACATTTGAATTTTTGGCCAAATTCTAAAACCAAAAACAAGTTTTTTAAAAAAACATTTTTTGGTTTTCAAAATTTGGCTTGGTTTTTAAAAACACTCCTAAAATGTAGATAATAATACAATGGAGGTAGTATTTATAAGCTTAATTTTCAACAACAAAAAATCAAAGGTTATCTAGCGGGCTTTAAATTGTTGTTTTCTTGATCTATTTTATTTCGATAAGATTATATGCCTTTGTATGGTATTATGCTGGTTTTTGGGCCCCCACTCTCTCTCTCTCTCTCCCCCAAACATATACTCAAAATCCCACACACAAAGTTTGTGAGTACGAGGTTGCAACTCGTACAACTCTTCCACAGGGAACGAATTCAATTTATTGATCTCTTCAACCCTATTTGGGAGGGGGTGAGCATTCATGAGATTGTAGATCATATTTATGTTTTACTTCATTATGATTATTTCTTTATTTACGATAAACAGGTGGCTGAGTTGTCCGAACCTACATCCCCTGATTTAAAAGAAGCCATACATTCTGTTGTCCATGGACTTCTCGCGACCCTTTCCCCAAAGATTCATTCCAAAGTTCCTTCTCAATCAGAAAATATTGGAACAAGCACCACAAATATTGGTAATGAAGACTGTGCAGAACTTGTTGAGAATACTTCTCTCCAATTCCAGCCTCTCTTAACATTAACTCGAGACTATCTGGCTCGTCTACTTTTTTGGTTAGATACCTTCTTGTTTACTTCTTTTTTATTCTGTGCTTGTATGACTAGTTTTATTAATTGGATGTTTAAGATGATTGGCTGGAACAGTAAATCTAGACCATGCAGTTTGTTTTTATTGAGGTTCTCACATCGGGAAGATGGAAGGATGTCATAATCTTTAAAATATGAGTTAATCCCTCCATTGCTAAGTGGTTGTAAAATGGAACCCCATGTTTATCTAATTTGGTATTGGAGCTCAAGAAGTCCAAACAGATACTCAGTTGAAAAAACAAAAACAGGATCTAATTCAAGAATGATGAACCCAAAGAATTGCTATCTTGAGAGGCATGTTGAGGATCCCACATTGGATATATAAAAGAACTTTGCAATCTTTAAAACATACGTGTGTTACTTCTGTCTTTGCCAATTAATTGTGAAATGGAACTCCATGTTTATCTAATTATTTTCGTTAGAAAGTTTTTTCCTTGAAAGCCAAAACGGTACAGATTTTGAGAATGTTCATGTTTTAAAGTAAGATAGATCCAAGAAACCCCTTCTGTGCCAGGGGGTTGAAGAGAGTTTGCTGAGAACAGTTTTTTTTTGAGAAATTCCCTGCTGATTTATTTGTTATGGATTTTTAGTTATGTTGGACTAAATATTGACATGAAATAGAAGTTGATTGAGTTTTGTACCTGAGAACAGGATTTAGATTCTGGCATTTGCAGTAACTTAGTATTGCACTAATATTGTTTAAGGTGCATGCTGTTGGGGCATTACCTGAGAGGCCTGGAATATAGAATGGAGCTGATGAATCTTCTTTCCCTTTCAAGCAATGTTGAAAATGCAGCAGGTGGTGACCAATGAGAGCAACTTTGTCTTATAACTTTTATTCAACATGGCAGAGGGTGGCAGTGACAGAGTTTAAAAGGGGGGAAGGTATCCTCTGGAAGTATATATACAGCTTTCAAATAAAGGTGACTAATCTTTTACCTTTTCTTTTTTTTTTTTTTTTTTTTTTTTT